>CM035440.1:52807085-52864585 GCA_020310875.1 Ceratopteris richardii
CATGTTTTAGGTCTAGGTCATTAGGATTAGGGTTCTAGGGTTTTTCAAAATTCATACAAATATTTACACATATACAAATATACACACATAATACATATACACATGAACATGTATATACATAGGCATACACACATATACATGTGTTCTGGTTGATGTTTATAAATATCATGTCAATGTGTCTCATTTCTTTGTACATGGTTCATGATTGATTTCTCCCATGTCTTTTGTATTTGACAGTATGTTTTGCTTTATCAAATCATGTTTCTGTTGCCTGTCGTACATGTCACATGTACTCGGGTTTTTCTTGGGCAGAGTGTATTGTCTTTTGCTACACAGCAACATGGGAGTGTTGCCGTAGCAAGAGACAACATACTCTGCCAAAAAAAATTTTGCAGATATGGTCGTCGGTATAGGTGACAGTATAAGCGTCGGTATCCCCGAGAAGATACCATCGCTTATACGGTCGCTTATACCATCGCTTATACCGACACTTATACCGACGCTTATACCGGTGCTTATACCGGTGCTTTGGTTCCGACGCCTACACCGACGTCGGGGCGAAATTGCACCCGTTCATTTTCCTCGATAGAAGCCTCGGTATACCCCCGATATGTTGTAGTGTACTAGAATATGATTTCAACTTATAAAAGGTACATGAAGAACATCTTTTAAAACTTTATTGCCTTTTACATCCTCAAAACACACATCTCTGACTTGCACTATTTTGTGCATTGAACTATCACCTATTTAAGCTTACCATCAAACAAAGGTACATGAAACTTAGAAAAACAATCAATATTATTTCTCATGTGATTCCTAAATCCATTGTCAACATACCATATACCATTTCTTTGAGTTGCATCTGTATTCACATTCATCACTTGTACATTTTCATGCTTTTCTTCATTAAAAAACTAACTCTGTGTATGATTGAGCTTACATAATTCCTAGGTATGAAAGTGATTTATGCAGATGAAGGAATGTACCTAACTTAGAGAAGATACATTCAAGACTTACTTCTCAAGTTCTGAATGGGAAACACAAAGCTTGTAGGTAAACCTTTGAAATTGAATCATAAACTCAGTGTTTATGAAGGTGAGTAGATTGATGATCCTAAAGAGTATCAAATCTTTGCTAGTAGCTTGGTATATACTATTAACACGACTAGATATATCATATAGTGTAGGATTTCATGCACTCACCTAGAAGGCCACACATGGATGTTGCAACAAGAGTACTCAAGTACCTCAAAGGGACACTTAATGAAGGTATCTACTATCAGATTTGGATATCAAAATATATTCAAATGTAGATTTGGCAAGAGTGAAGGATGATAGAAGAAGTACCTCTAGATACTTAGCATTTGCAAGTTCAAAATTGGTTTCTTGGAGTTCCAAGAAGCAACCAGCAGTTGCTTTATCTTCAAATGAACCAGAATATAGAGATCTAACTATTGTAACTCAAGAAGCAATATGGCTCAAGGAGTTGTCCTCATATTTGAGACTTGTAAGCTCCAAAACTAACATACTTGGATAATGTAAGCTCTATGCATCTAGCTGCAAGGAGGCAAGGAAGAAGCACAAAAAGATTCATTACCATTCTGTAAGAGAGAATGTTATGGAAAAGTAAATTGATATTTCATTTGTTCCTACTAAGAAGCAAATAGAAGACATGATGAATAAGTCACTTGATTGGATAAAGCTTTGGTGTTCATGAAGGTGAGTAGATTGATGATCGTAAAGAGTATCAAATCCTTGCTAGTAGCTTGGTATATACTATTCAGACAAGACTAGATATATCCTATAGTGTAGGATTTTATGCACTTACCTAGAAGGCCACACATGGATGTTGCAACAAGAGTACTCAAGTACCACAAAGGGACACTTAATGAAGGTATCTTCTATCAGATTTGGATATCAAAATATATTCAAAGGTAGATTTGGAAGGAGTGAAGGATGCTAGAAGAAGTACCTCTAGATACTTAGCATTTGCAAGTTCAAAATTGGTTTCTTGGAGTTCCAAGAAGCAATCAACAGTTGCTTTATCTTCAAATGAACCAGAATATAGAGATCTAACTATTGTAACTCAAGAAGCAATATGGCTCAACAAGTTGTCCTCAGATTTGGGACTTGTAAGCTCCAACCCTAACATACCTGTAGATAATGTAAGTTCTATGCATCTAGCTACAAGGAAGCAAGGAAGAAACACAAAAAGGTTCATTACCATTTGGTAATAGAGAATCTTATGGAAAAGTAAATGGATATTTCATTTTTTCCTACTAAGAAGCAAATAGCAGACATGATGAATAAGGCACTTAATGGGATAAAGCTTTGTAGATTCAAATCTATGGAAGGTATTAAACCTATCTAAGAATGAAAACTCAAAAATTCTTTATCTTGAGGGGAGCCTATTGGAGCACTAAGTTTTTACTATCTTTGATGAAAAATTTCCCATTCCAACTATTATATGGATAATGTTTAAACGTACCTTTAAAGTAGTACTTATGTGCATAGCTTTTATTCTATTATTTGATTGATCACTTATGATCGTTTTTTCTTGTATGATTCAAGGTATTTACCTTTGTAAAATTGAAGAGTGAAAGGCTTGAAATCCATGAGTTTGGATTGGTTGAGATTGATTCTCAATCCATCAATCAAAAGGTAGTTGTAACTCCCACTTTCTCTTTTCCTAGATTGTAGGACAAGATTCCAAAAAACTACCAAGGTGGCCTATATTCAAATCCAAATTCAAGAAGAAAAGGCATGGATAGATTCTAAAGACTCTTTATAAAGTCTCCCAATCACTTGTAAAATACATGGAAGCAATATGCATATCGTTTTGGCCATCATTGTCTTGCTCCATTTCTCTGATCCTACTTCTTCAAAACAATTCATCTTGTAGAGGTTCTTGTTGATGTTCCAAAATACCTATTGCATTTTATCGCATTAACAACAAGCCTACAAGGTCTACTTTACATATCCAAAGACCAAGGGTAAGTCCAGTACTGGTTTGTTAGACCAACGTCACCACTAGAAATCCCTACCTTATAGATATATCTTTGTGCTGCGATGAAAACTCTAATTAATACTTTTTTTCCAAAAAAATTACATATTTTCTATTATTTATTATATAAAATTGACAATAAGCACTTAGAAAAATTAACTCTTTGTTAAACATCTTTTATCAAATTTAAATTTGGAAAGAAAAATTATTTTCTATACTATTGTATTTTAATTTGTTTCTTAAGTTTATCTTTCATTCATGTATGGAATACTAATGATTTTTATTTATGTATGTGGATTCCAATATATGATATTGATTATCTTCCATCACACCATTGTGATTTACTAGTAAGACTTTGTTTATTAGAAGCATCGATGAGGAGGCTACAAAAAAGTGATATTGTAGAATGTGTAAGATTGAAAGCACTATAGATGGCCTAATTCTACACAAGAGATATGTAATCTAAGGCTAGGTGTGGCCATAGATGGGGTTTATCTATTTTCAATGAAATCTAGTAAATGTTCCACTAGGATAATCTCCCACCATACCTTACAATTAAAAAAGATCATTAAATGATTTCATTTTTAATCCCACAAAAAAGACAACTTCAAGAAATGAATGTATATCTTGCTCCTCTCATCAAGGATCTCCAAGAGTTATGGAAAGGTACTAATGTTATTGATGTATCAACAAACATTGATGAAATAAAAATCATGGTTCATGAAGTTTTGGTTTGGACTATACACAATTTCCCAAGATATAGGTTTTGTTAAGTTTTCCTAATGATCATGCATTTTGACACAAACTAGAAGAGATACATTTTAATGGAAAGATTGAATCACATGAGGGTCCAAAACAAATGACACCTATGGATAGGTATCTAAAATTGACAAAACGGCATGTTATAGATCCACAATCCAAAATCTTCAATGAGGATGAAGATGATGAGAATTTGAAAATTAGATCTAAGGGAAATCCATCAATCACATAGAGCATGTCGATAGGGTAGTTTTTGGAATATTGGAGAGAGTTAAAGATCTATCATTTTCTTGATCCTATGTATGTATTCAAGAATGTTGGTTTTTTGTTATGGAAACAACTTGTTGGATTAAAGGACACAACAACATGAAGATGCTTCTTGGGTATTTACAACAAAAGAATGCAAACTATCAAAAACATGATTCAAGTGATTTGCACACCTACAAGATAAGGAGCATCTTTCTAAAACATGTTTACTTTGGATGAAAGGACCGTATCTAGGTTAGAGAAATGATGGTACAACTTTTGGAAGCACATCCTATCTCTTGTTATCGATGGGTCTACAAAAAAAGAAGTGAAGACATGATCTATCATCTTGGATTTCTTACAAGGTAATTATCACTCTTTTATTTTTTATATATAGGATTATTTGATATCTTTCTATTATTATTTATTTTCTTTCTAATTTAATGTACAATTAATACTAGATAGATAACATCGAAAGAGACTGATAAAGATTCAACCCCACAGAAGAAATGTTAATGTAGAGAGCTACAATGTCTGATGGAGAAAGACCTTCCAACTTCATTTTTTGATATCAAGGCTCATTTGTTGATCAATTTTACGGATGAAATAGAGATTTGTCAAGTTGTGAGCACTTAGAGGATATTTTTGGTAGAGGAATTTATGGTCATACTCAAAGGTTATGTGTGACAAAGACCACAACAAGAAGGAACTATAGTAGAGGGATAATTTCTTGAGAAGTGCGTGTACTATGTCAGTGAATATAATGAAGAGTTGATGGAGAATCTCCACATGCATGGACTAACTATTCTTCTTTAAAATTCACATATGAATTATTATCAGGTAAGGGATTTTCGTCTCAATTTGCAATGCAAGAAAAAAGTGATATTTATACTTTCATTGCATATAATAGCAAATGCATGAAAGCCTTCATTAATGACTTTGAATACGAACTTCTAAATATTTGAAGTAGAGGAGAGAGAAACCAAAGATGTGGTTATAATCCTGATATACAAATAAATCTTCTCATAGACTGGTTATATACTCATATTCAATGAGCCAATGCAATCAAGAAGCGAATCCCATATGAATACATATATGGAGTCAATAAGAGGCTGTGAAAAAAAAGCAATTTCTTCTAATAATATTCTATTATTGCACATATATATGTTTGCCTTTCTTATCATAATTTATTTATTATTGCAAGCCCTAATGTATAATAATATCTAGGTTTATGGACAACATATCATAATCCAATTTATTGATTCTTTGCATAAAATAGAGGATTCTAGTATTGTTGCTTCTTTCAAGCAATGTGAACGATCAAAGATCTCAATACTAGGCTCAACTTTTGCACAAAGAGCTCTAGAGCATTCTATCTCGAATTAATGTGATTTAACATTAGTCTAGAGACACGTAACTTGAGTGGTGAATACACCTACCACTACTACACCGAAATTAAATCCTGAAATTTTTCTAACATAGGCTGTTTATTTTTTGTGTTTCTCTTAGTACATGTAGAAAATAGAAGTGATGATTCCTCAATCAGCTACAACAAAACGAATAACTTGATCTCTTCACACAACTAGCTTTCATAATGATTGTTGAGTGCGTGTGGCTCAGATGCCTCATGACTGATTTGGGTGTTTGTTAAGTCTTCTGCCACCACCATCTTCACTAACAGTTGAGGTGCACTATCATTATTTCAAGGAGAGGTTCTTTGCTAGAGAGATCAGTTTGGCATAGGTGCCCACACAGACCTTTTCACAAAGGCTCTACCTAGGGAGAAGTTTGAAGCTTTTGGAAAAGCTTTGGGCTTACTTCCTTTTGTGGATTGATTTCAAATAGCTTGGAAGTTCCTTATACATGAGTGCTAGCTCCTTGTTCATCGCATCGCTACCAGGGGATATTTGTTGATATATTTAGGTAGTGATTTTTGTGAACACACTAGGACCACTAAAGCATGTTTTTCCCTCTTTAAGAGATTTTTCCCCTAGCTTGTATATATGCCTATTACCCTAATGTGTCACTTATCATTGTACATTCTCTTGGTAATACATTCAATATTGTGTGTTGTGCTCCAAGATCCTTCTTCTTCCTTGTGTTTATTAGACGGCCGCCGAAAAAGGACAAATGTACTATGACAGGCGTCTTAAATGTAAAAGAACCTTTTGGAAATGCGCGTGTAACTAAAGATTCGTGCACCCTTGTAACAAATCTTCTATATAAGGCAATGAGAAACGAATGGTCGAGAGCCCCGTTTTTGGGAATTGTGAGCATACTGTTTGAATCGGTGTATGCTGTATCATTGAGAAGATTGAGCTCTGTTTTGTTCTGTTCTATCTGCCTATTCGTCTATTCTCCCTGTAGTGCAGAGTTACAACTCGGCAGTATTATGTTGTGAATCTATGTGGTAATAGTTATATGCAGTTTTGGATATTATCACGGAATAAGTGTTGTTTATCAGTTTTCTATTGAACAAGGGGAGGTGTAAGGCCGAAGCGAAGTATTTGTGTGTTAACATTTTTTTGTTAAGTGACCGGGTTCGATACAGTAGTCTGCGTTCACTGTTGATTCCGATCAGAGGAAGGACTCATATCGGTAATGGTCTGAACACGAGTAGAAACAATGATAAGTTTGTGACGAGTTGACTGTTGGTAGGAACTGGTTGCCTGAGTTGGCATACGGTAAGTTTGCATACCTTCGAGTATAGTTGTCTGTTGTGTTATTGTTCGGTATACCTATCTGTCATGAAGAAGTGCATATTGAGTGGCATTCGGTTAATGAAGTTGAGTATTCTATTAAGTTATAAGTCATAACCAGACTACTGCTCTGTTGCTATAGCAGGTCTAGTTCGGAAATTCTAAGTCCCAGTACGCCGAACAGTTATCAGTGTTCAGAGTCAAGTACTGAGCTAAGACGTGATAGAGCATTTATGATTGTGTGAGAAGTTGGGAAAATAGTACAGGGCATCTGTCTAACAGACCCCTACCACTCCCAAGAACCCACGTGGCCAAGAGGTAGCTTAATATTAGTTATCTGGGTATTGCCAATTGATTTACCTGAACATGGAAGAGTAAAGATTGAAGGGTTCGGGAACGTCCGACGTTTGAAAGTGTTTTGAGTCTAAAGTCAGAAGTTCAACGACTAACATTTGGCGCCGTCTGTGGGAAAGTGGCATCAGATTGCCAGTTATTTGTGGGAAGGTGGCATTAGAGTACCAGCTGTTTGTCAAAATCAAACATCCCGTTTATTGTTCGATTGACTGACAGTGGCAACAGAGCCAGATTGTTGCAAACTGCTCAGATAGTGTTACTGCGCAACGATACATGCCGGTTACTCGATCTGGCGAAACGTATCCTAAGAACCATAAGGCTGGAGCACGTAAAGTGCTAAAGACAACCCTAGGAGAAGAAGGTATAACGCGGTCTGAACCAATGGTCAAGCAAGTTAAGGACGTTAGAATTAATTCTGGTCATATTCTGGCGGAACGATCAACGCCTTTGGTACATTCCGATGCTACGTCTATCAAAGATATAGTAATTCCAGAATCTACCAAGACGCCGTTGGAAACCAGTTTAACAATCTTGGATAAAGATTCAGAGTTATCTACGATCAGAAATACTCTAGGAAAAGAAATCGATAAAAGCGGAAAAACACTGCATTCTGGCACAATTTCGGTTCATTCCGGTGATATTCCGGTAATAGAATCACCAACTGCCGGTGAAGGCTTAGCATTTTTTGCGGAATCCTCAGCCCAACCATCGTGCTTGGAAGAAAGATTTCGGATATTGGACATCCAAAAGGAAGGAAAGTTGTTCGAAGCAGAGATCCGAAGCATCCTAAGTAAAAACAGCACACCGGAAGGCACACCATCCGGCAATACAAGTTCCGATAGTTCAACCGATCAACCCCGAGATACAGAAGGAAGGCCTAATACACTCACAATGAACGTACAACAACAGCAACAACAGTTATGTCAACCAAGGCCGCCTCCAACAGGAGTAACATACACGAAATTTGATGGATTCCCAGGAGATGATCCGGATGCTCACGTATGCACTTTCGAGATAAGTTATGCAGTTCTTAACCATCCACTGGATCAGGAGTATAAGGCCATTGTTTTTCAATCTACACTGGTCAATGAAGCAGCCAGATGGCTTATGGAATACGATATTAATCATTTTGGTACCTATGATGCAGTACGAGATGCTTTTCTGCAACGATTCGGGCTAAAGAAGAATCCCGCCAAAATCTTTGATTATTTACAAAACAACCGTCAGAAGGCAAATCAGACTGTCGAGGAGTATGCTACACTTTTTAGAACACACTTACGGCAGATACCACAGGCCCACACTAACTTACCTGATGATGTCATCACTCAGTGGTTCATCAATGGCTTAACCCCACAACTGAAGCAGATCATGATCATAAGATGTGTCGGAGCGATGACGCTGGATGCAGTCATTGCAATGGCTCTGCAACTGGAATCCAAAGTGGGTGGATTTACAGAAGACCTGGAGTGGTTAAAAACCAACAAAAATATGGCTGAAGATATAAACAGACAAGTATACTGCATCACATGCAAAAATTCAGGTCATACTAGTGCCAATTGTGCACTAAATCAAACGTTCTGCGCTATCTGCAACACTGCCGAACACACCACTGGAAACTATGTCTACAACGCCAGAGTACAGGGAACAACAACGGTCAATGCAGTTATTCAAGAACATGGATAGCTAGCGAGTCACTATGTACCTCCGCAACTGAGGGACAATCAACGGCAAGGATATCGGAACTACCGAGGACAAAGGAACAATAATTATAATGCAAACCGCTGGCAGAACGGACCACCACCGGAAAATCCCAATTTACCACCACCACGCTGTCATTTTTGTGGTGAATTTGGACACATTAGAAGATTTTGCAAAGATGCAGCTGAGTATGATCAAAGGAAGAAGGAACGACAAAACCCAATGGCCAACATGGTACAAATCACACCAGTAGAAACACAAACTGCTACAGTCTAGACCCGATCCGGTAAACAACTGCAGCCGGCAGCAGAAATATTTGAACCAGGGATACAAGAACAATATAGGATGTATAACAAGGCTAATCACTGGACCGCAACAGAACCACCAGTGTTCCCAGAACCAATTCCGGTGACCCAAGCTTCGTCGACAAATGAAGGAACACAACAAAAGGAAGCAGCAGCGGAGCCATCATCAGCAGTAGACATGCTAGCAGATACTTCTGCATCGGCAGAGACCTCAAGTTCAAAGGAGCAGGACAACCAATCTCAACAGGCCTAGGAAATTTTATCCAAGGCATCTATCACCCTGCCTCTAGGCCAACTTCTGGCATTAGTACCTAGGATTCGACAACAGTTCCAGCAACAGTGCAGTCCGGTGCCTTCTTGTATTCCGACGACAGCAGCAGTTCAACTGGAACCTGATTCTATGGTTGATCATTCAGTTCCCTTGATTACAGTATGGTATAAGAATCATAAGATTACGCAGGTATTGATTGATGGAGGCTCTGGTGTAAACATTGCGACTGCGGCATTATGCAAAAGGTTAGGATGGACCAAAATTGAACCAGTTCAATTTTTTGTCAGAATGGCAGATCAATCTAGAGTCCATCCCGTAGGACTTGTGCGGAATGTACCCATTACTTTACAAGCTACGACCTTCAAAATGACCTTTGTTATACTAGATCTACCGGAATCCACTTTGGATTACAACCTTCTTTTCGGTCGACCTTGGCTGAAGCATGCGAAGGTGATACAGGACTGGTCTACACAAGAGCTTACGTTCAAAGATGCCAATCGTAGATATGTGGTAAAATTAGATGCTATACAGCCTTGTGAACTTCACGCCAGACCATATTTTGCTGAACCAGTCCACATGTTAGATGGACTATCAGATGATGAAGAAGAGGAATTTCTGAAGAATAACGCTGATTTAATGTCCTTAGGGACTGTTGATCTACAGTCCATTATAGATAACTTGAACACTTCAGTTTGTACAATTGTACCCATCACCAAAAAAGCTAAGCAGGAAGATACTGTCTCAACACATGACGATGAATTACAACCACTGTTCAAGTCAACAGACGATACAGAGAAACCTCAACAGTTTTATGTCCTCGAAGACCAATTGACCACGTATAATCTAGGAGACGAAGAGCATCCGCGACCTGTAAAGATAAGGCAAAACTTACCGAAAACATTTGAAGCGGATTTGATTCGACTACTTCGCGAATTCTCAGACGTCTTTGCATGGGATTACAAAGATATGAAAGGATTAGATCCGCGCATCTATCAGCATAGAGTCATGTTGAAGCCTGAAGCTAAACCGAACAAACAGCCCAGCTACCAGATGAATCCCAATTATGCATCATAGGTAAAAGCCGAACTTGATAGATTATTAAAGGTCGGATTCATCGTATCAGTAGAACATGCTGAATGGATTTCACCAATTGTGATCGTGCCAAAGAAAAATAAGCAACTGCGAATTTGTGTAGACTACTGGAAATTAAACATAGCAACAGTACCGGATCCTTTCCCGATCCCCTTTTTGGATACCATGCTTGATAGGGTAGTAGGTCACGAAATGTATTCATTCTTAGACGGATAGAGCGGTTACAATCAGGTTAGAATGGTCGAAGAGGATATACCAAAAACTGCATTCATTACCAACTGGGGTGTCTTTGCTTGCACCGTAATGTGGTTCGGATTGAGAAATGCACCAAGCACATTTCAGCGATGTATGCAGGAGATTTTCTCTCCTTATCTCACTTCATTTATGCAAGTATATCTCGATGACTTCTCGATTTTTGGTAAGATGATGGCACATTTGCTTCATCTACGATGCTATTTTCAAAAGTGCCGAGAGTACAGACTCTGTCTTAACCCAAACAAATCTGTGTTTGCGGTTTCGTGTGGCAAACTACTTGGTCATATTGTATCTGCACAAGGTATCCGAGTAGATCCAGATAAGATTTCAGTAATTTTAGAAGCCCCGGTACCCGCCACTCCGAAAGAAGTAATGCGTTTTATGGGTCAAGTATGGTGGCACGGCAGACACTTACGGTGGCTTGCTCATCTCGTTGTACCACTGAACAGGCTAATCACAAAAACTCCCCGACAGTTCGAATGGACTCAAGAATGCCAAACTACATTTGATCGACTCAAGTATTTATTGACGCAGGCCTAAATCTTACAACCACCAGACTGGGACAATCCGTTCCATGTTTCTGTCGACGCTTCAGATATTACGATTGGTAGTATTCTGATGCAGCAAACACATAAGTGGTTTCGCCCCGTTTATTATGCCAGCAGAAGGCTTGCACCTGCAGAGAAGAACTATTCTAGCTCCGAAAGAGAATGTCTAGGATTAATTTACTCCATCAAGAAGTTCAGACATTATCTACTAGGCTGGAAATTCACCTTCCATGTGGATCATGCTGCCCTCGTCTATCTAGTAAGACAGTAGCATTTAGGCGGACAATTAGCACGATGGGTGCTACTCTTGCAGGAATTCGACTATGAAGTCATCCACCGACCCGGAAATGCACATGCCTTAGCAGATTTCTTATCTCGCCTAGATTCCGGTGAAGCTCCAATAGGCATAGATGACATGACTCCAGCGATCTATAGTTCTGAACCACTCCCCGATGAGACTACCGAATCACAAGCACCACCTACATATTATGATCAGATTCTAACTTTTCTCACCGAAGGATGCTTTCCATCCCAGACAGCCAAGGCAGTCCGAAGGAGAATTGCAGTCTTTAGCCGCCGATTCCGGTTAGTTGCTGGAGAACTATATTATGTAGATCACACCGGAATCCTACTTCGCTGTGTTCCTCCGCATGAAATTAACTCAGTCATCACGATGGCTCACTCGACCCCTACTGGTGGTCACTTTGCCACAGATTTGACTCACCGGAAAATTCAGCAAGGAGGTCTCTGGTGGCCAACGATATACAGAGATGTGGCCCAATTTATCAAACACTGCAATAATTGTCAAAGATCTGGACAACCGCTGCAACGACACTTCTTTCCCCTACAGCCAGTCATGCCATTAGAACCATTTCAGAAATGGGGATTAGATTTTATCGGTCCGATCACACCTCCAGTAGTCTTCAGTAACAACAGATACATACTAACCTGTACAGACTATGCAACGAGATGGGTAGAAGCTTGGTCTTTACGGTTTGCTACAGCGGCTGCAGTAGCAAAATGTCTGCTGAATGATGTCTTTCCACGTTTTGGCTTACCACTGGAAATTGTCTCAGATCAAGGCACTCATTTTGTAAACAATTTAATGAAGGCACTTACACATTCATTCCAGGTCACACATAAATTTAGTTCTCCTTATTATCCTCGTGCCAATGGTTTGGCCGAAAGTACAAACAAATCTCTGTTGAATATCCTCCGGAAACTGATCATGGAAGCACCAGAAAGATGGGATCAACTACTACCTGCAATATTATGGGCATACCGAACTACCTATAAGGTAACAACAGGATTGACACCTTTCAAAATAGCTTATGGCTTAGAAGCAATAGCACCCATGGAAGTAGTCATCCCAAGTCTGCGTGTAGCAATCACTCAGAAGATGCTATCGGAAGATTCGCTGACAGCACTGTTGATGTATAAAACACCACAAGAAATGAATTAATGTGACACTAGAACACCTCTATGGTCACCATTAACTCATTGCCACTCCAAACTTTGAGAAATGATAGCTTAAAGTGAGAACTTTGCTTCTACAGAAATTCCTAGTCACCGAAATGACATACCTTCAGTATTTTGCTAATTTCTCCTAGCTCAAGTATTATTTCTTGATGAAACTTATAGGCTGAAACTAAAAGAGTAGAGCTTTCCAACAAGCTATCATATGCATCAAACGGAGCTCTAGAACTCAAGTTATGGCCCTTACAAGATGACCCTGTATGACCTTCCAAAACTGGAAATCTTGCCTCTTTTAGTATTCCTGATGTCCAAAAATAAAAAATTCGATGCCTGGCATCGAATTTCAGTCCAAGTCGATGCCGGGCATCGACTTTGAGCTTTTTTAGGCCCTTTTTCTGCACCAGAAATACTCTCTTTTACACACACATGAAGAAGACCACTTGTATGCTAGAAGTCGATGCCAGGCATCGACTTTATGCTCAAACTCGATGCCAGGCATCGAGTTGCTCCACAACCTTCATATTTTTAAAAGATTCAACAACAGTTAACACACAGAGAATGAAAAAATGACTTTTGAGCCAAGATTCGATGCCAGGCATCGAATTGCTCAGAAAACTTGAACTTTTGAATTCATCACACAGTAGGCAAACATGGAGATGATGAAGAGAGACTCATACACAGAACTTTACTTAGTTCTTCTCATAACTATAAAAAACTCAGAAGTTTTACAGGTGCTTTCTCACTCAGAGAAGCCCGACTATACTCAGTCATACAAAAATGAGTTCTTCTCACTTTCTCATTGTCTTCCTCCTTCTTCTTCTCTCTCTCTCATCGCGTCAGTTAATACTAACTAACTTATATAGATTTTCTCATTCCCGTGATTTTTAAAAAACTTCTAGAACTAAAGTGAACTAACTTTACAAGTATGATACACTTGTGAATTTGTCCCTTCACATAGGCATGGGGTTTTCTTTCTAAGATTTGACCTTCAAATATATGTCTAATTAGTGATTGTTTCTCCAACAACTCCCCCTCAATCACTAATTGACATTCCCTGTTTCTTCATATCTTCTTCTTTTCTTTTACTCCTGCCATGCTTTTGAATCTGCTGGTCTTCACACCATCCAAGCTCTTTGTCATTATGTCTGCTAACTGATCTTTAGTAGAAATGTATTCCACTTCAATCTCCTTCTCCATTACCTTTTCTCTAAGAAAATGATATTGGATCTCTATATGCTTTGTCCTTGCATGAAATACTGGATTTGCTGCAAGATAAAGTGAACTCATATTATCTCCATGTATTGTAGGTGTACCTTGATCAATGCCTAAGCTCTTGAACAATGTCTGCATCCATATGACTTCCTTAGCTGCTTCCACAAGTCCTTTGTACTCTGCTTCAGTTGATGATAATGCTACTGTATGTTGTTTCTTGGAACACCAACTTACAAGCTTATCACCAATGTATATCATGTAACCATGAGTTGATCTTCTGTCATCCTGGTTACCTGCCCAATCTGAATCACTATAGGCTCTCAACTTCAAATTTGATGTAAAAGGATAATATAATCCTTCTTTTATAGTTCCTTTGATATATCTGAGAACTCTTTGACCTGCAATCCAATGTGGGTCCTTTGGACAATGCATGAATTGTGACAAAACTCCCACTGCATAACTAAGATCAGGTCTTGTTAGTGTAGCATAAATCAAACTACCCACAAGAGATTGATACTTCCTTATATCTTTGTAGTCTGCACCATCATATTTACTGAGCTTGTGATTAACTTCAAGTGGAGTTGAAGCTTCTCTGCAATTTTCCATATCAAACTTCTTCAACAAGTTCAGAAGATACCTTTCTTGTGACACATATATGCCATGATCTGTATAAGTGACTTCCATTCCAAGAAAGTATGACAACTTTCCTAGGTCACTGATCTTGAACTCTTTCTCAAGTAATCTCTTTACCTCCTTGATTCCTTCATCTGAAGTACCTGTGATTATAATGTCATCTACATAAATACAAATGTAGATTGTACCTTCCTCTGTTCTTTTGATAAGTAGACTTGAATCTGCTTTTGAACTTTGATATCCAAGATCATTGAGATACTTCACCAGTCTATAGTTCCAAGCTCTTGGAGCTTGCTTCAATCCATACAATGCTCTTCTCAACCTGCAAACAAAATTTGGATACCTGGAATCTATAAATCCTTGAGGTTGTTCCATGTATACCTCATCTGATATGTATCCATTCAAAAATGCATTCTTTATATCTAGTTGACTCAAAGTCCATCCTTTTGAAGCTGCAATAGCAATGATTGTCCTTATAGTTGACATCTTAGCTACGGGACTGAATGTCTCATCATAATCTATGCCATAGGTCTGGGCATAGCCTTTCACCACCAATCTAGCTTTGTATCTGGCTATACTTCCATCTGCAAGCTTCTTCACTTTATAAACCCATTTATTTCCAATTACTTTCTTACCATTTGGTTTAGGAACAAGTTCCCATGTCTTGTTCTCCTCTAGTGCATTAAACTCTTCCTTCATTGCTTCTTCCCATTGCTTCTTACCTTTAGCTTCATCATAGTTCTGAGGTTCTTCATCATCTTTGACCATATATGCATAGTTCTTCTGAGTTATGTAAGAAGTATCATAAAAATACCTTTCTGGTTGTCTTCTAGTCCTGCTTGACCTTCTTGGTTCACATTCTTCATAAGTGTCTGGATACACCTCTTCATCAAATATAGGAGCTTCTTCATTCCTTCTTGTTAATCCACTTCTGGATGTACTTGCTTGCATATAGTCTTCATCTCTATTCACCTGCACAATTGATTTTCCTTTCTCACATCTTCTTACCTCTTCTTCAAATTCTTCAGCTGTATGACTTTGATCTGCATACCAACTTTTCTGTTCATCAAATGTAACATCTCTAGAAACAATAAATTGTTTGGTTAGAGGATTCCACAATCTGTAACCCATCTGCTTTTCATCATAACCAATGAACACATATTTTTCTGCCTTTGGTTCAAGTTTATGCCTAAGCTGTGATGGCACATAAGCATATGCAATTGATCCAAACACTCTACAATGATCTAGTGTTGGTTTCTTACCCCACCAAGCTTCATATGGAGTCATTCCATTCAGAGCTGCACATGGTAATCTATTCACAAGATATGTAGCTGTATTTACAGCCTCAGCCCAAAGATAATTTGGACAATTCTTCTCCTTTAGCATAGCTCTAGCAAACTCAACCAGAGTCCTGTTCCTTCTTTCTGCTACACCATTTTGTTGTGGTGTATACCTGCAAGTTATTTCTCTCTTAATACCTGCATTCCAAAGATAATCATTGAACTCTTGGGAGAAGTATTCTCCCCCTCCATCAGACCTCAGTCTCTTAAGCTTTTGACCTGTGACTCTCTCTGCATATGCATGAAAATGCTTGAAAGCTCCAAACACTTCTGATCTTTCCTTCAAAACATATAATGTTATCCATCTTGTAGCATCATCAATAAAAAGAACATAATACCTTGAGCCACTGATAGATCCTTCTTTTGTTGGTCCCCATACATCTGTATGAATGAGCTCAAGTACTCCATCATGTTTGAATCCTTTCTTTTGAAATGGTAACCTGTGTGCTTTACCCATTTGACATGCTTCACATTTATAAACCATATGTTGACTTTGCACATTTGGTAATCCTAGTACAGACTGATTAGCAACCATAGCTTTAATTCCTCTTTCATTAAAGTGACCTAATCTCTTATGCCAGAGATCAAGTTCTGTAATCACTCCTTCACCATGTGTGAGCAAAGCTTGACCAATGTTCCCTTGCACTCTTAAAGTAAAGAGTCTACCTTCTTTCTTACCAGAGACAATCTGATTATATCCATTCTTTGGATCTTCCACAAATACTCCTTCATTTGTAAACCTGACTTGAAAACCTTTTTCAACTATCTGTCCCACACTAATCAAGTTTTTAGGTATTGTAGGAACATACAAAACATTGGTTAGCAAATCTGCTCCACTCTTGCATTTCACTTTTCCAATTGAATGTACACTATGTCTTGTATTATCACCAGTTTGAACTGTGTGACTAGAAATGCCTTTTTCCAATTCTGACATCAATTCTATGTTTCCTGACAAATGATTAGAACATCCAGAGTCAATGTAAAATACCTTTAGATCTTCTTTATCTGATGTGTTGATTGAGTTCATCATCAATGATGTATGACTTTCATTCTGTGTGTCATTTGCATAGTTGTAGTAGGTGGTGTTGTAGGATTGATTCTGTCCCCAACTTCTTCCTCCACCTCTACCATAGCCTCCTCTTTGACTTTGTCTACCTCTTTGAAAATTACTTTGATATCTTCCACCTCGACCTCTGCTATTGTTGTTTTGATTCTGGTTTGATCCTTGTTGGTTGTGCCAACAGTCATGAGCCAAATGATTACTCAATCCACAGATCCAGCAAGCCTTTTTGTTGTTATTTTGATTACCTCTTCCTCTTCCAAAACCTCTTGCTCTTCCTTTGCCAGTGCCTTTACCTCTTGCATAATAAGCTTGAGAATTAGACTCCTCTTCATCCTTTGCTTTACCTTTATCTCCTTTCTTCTTATTCTTCATGTACATTGCAGAACTTTGACCTTTATCTCCATCTCCCTTCAAGTCTTGCTCATATGTGAGCATCAAACCAAGCAACTGGTTCAAATCTGGAACATAATGATTTAATGAAAGTTCTGTTGATAAGACAAAAGGTTTCCACCTTTCATCCCCTCTCAAGCCTGCAAGTAGTTGAGCAATCAATCTGTGATCTTCAACATCTTCATCTATGGATCCAAGACTATCTGCTAGATCCTTCATCTTAGTGACATAATCACTAATGGTTTGACTTGGCTTCTTCTTGAATGTTGTAAACTCTGACCATAGACTTGCTTTCCGTGCTTTAGTAGTGCTTTGGAAATGATATTCCAATGCATTCCATATATCTTCTGATGATTCCAATCCTCTGATGTGTGGTAGCAAATGATCTGAGATTGTATTGTAGATGTAGGCTTTTGCACTTGCATCCTTCTTCTGCCAATGCTTTAAAGCATCAAGTTCCTCTTTCTTTGGTCGGCTTTCATCTTCAAATACTGGCTTCTCTTCTTCACCTGTAACATATATCATGAGATCCTTACTCATAAGTAAGGCTTCCATTCTCATTACCCATGCGGGGTAATTATCTCTGTCCAGTTTGTCAATGGAGATATGATCTGCCATAGTTATTTCCTTCTGCTGCAACCTGTGAGCTTAAAGGATAAAGGATAATACCTTTTGAAGTTCTTTGTGTATGAGGATACTTTTGAAGTAACCTTTTGATGCCTTGTGTCTTCAAATGCTTCACCTTTCAAACTTTGATGGAAAACTTTACAAAACTTCTCGTACCTTTGTCGTCTTCTGCTCTCGAGAATCTTTCTGCTCTGATACCACTTGTTGATGTATAAAACACCACAAGAAATGAATTAATGTGACACTAGAACACCTCTATGGTCACCATTAACTCATTTCCACTCCAAACTTTGAGAAATGATAGCTTAAAGTGAGAACTTTGCTTCTACAGAAATTCCTAGTCACCGAAATGACATACCTTCAGTATTTTGCTAATTTCTCCTAGCTCAAGTATTATGTCTTGATGAAACTTTATAGGCTGAAGCTAGAAGAGTAGAGCTTTCCAACAAGCTATCATATGCATCAAACGGAGCTCTAGAACTCAAGTTATGGCCCTCACAAGATGACCCTGTATGACCTTCCAAAACTGGAAATCTTGCCTCTTTTAGTATTCCTGATGTCCAAAAATAAAAAATTCGATGCCTGGCATCGAATTTCAGTCCAAGTCGATGCCGGGCATCGACTTTGAGCTTTTTTAGGCCCTTTTTCTGCACTAGAAATACTCTCTTTTACACACACATGAAGAAGACCACTTGTATGCTAGAAGTCGATGCCAGGCATCGACTTTATGCTCAAACTCGATGCCAGGCATCGAGTTGCTCCACAACCTTCATATTTTTAAAAGATTCAACAACAGTTAACACACAGAGAATGAAAAAATGACTTTTGAGCCAAGATTCGATGCCAGGCATCGAATTGCTCAGAAAAATTGAACTTTTGAATTCATCACACAGTAGGCAAACATGGAGATGATGAAGAGAGACTCATACACAGAACTTTACTCAGTTCTTCTCATAACTATAAAAAACTTAGAAGTTTTACAGGTGCTTTCTCACTCAGAGAAGCCCGACTATACTCAGTCATACAAAAATGAGTTCTTCTCACTTTCTCATTGTCTTCCTCCTTCTTCTTCTCTCTCTCTCATCGCGTCAGTTAATACTAACTAACTTATATAGATTTTCTCATTCCCGTGATTTTTAAAAAACTTCTAGAACTAAAGTGAACTAACTTTACAAGTATGATACACTTGTGAATTTGTCCCTTCACATAGGCATGGGGTTTTCTTTCTAAGATTTGACCTTCAAATATATGTCTAATTAGTGATTGTTTCTCCAACAAGCACGAATGGACGCACTAAGAGAACTTGATGAGCACCCATGGCTCAGCTTTTTAACCATGCGCGAAGTACAACTAAGGCAAGCCAAGACACACGATCGATATTTGAAGACTCCAATCTTTTCGGTAGGACAACTTGTACTCTTCTATAATGCAAAGTCAGATAGAGCAGCAGGAAAGTTCAAACTACGATGGTACGGCCCTTTCAAGTTCTCAGAACAAATCGGTTCGGCAACTTTTCGGTTCACTACATTGACCGGAAATCCACTTCCAAAAGTAATCAATGGGTCAAAATTGCGGCCGTATCACCACGCTACTAGTCCGCATTAAATTATTCGACGGTGGGCCACGTTTTGTGTAATCTTTTTCTTTTTTCTTTTTTTTTTCTCCCTTTTTATAAATAGCCATGTTTTGTAAAATCTTTATGTTACCAGCCGCCCCCTTACCAGTCACTCAAGCACGCATGCCAGCATGCAAACCGTATCATTCCCGCACCGCACAATGATACCCACCCCCTTTCCCTCCCCACCATGTTGTTCCTACTTAACCCTTTCGGCAACGCCAAAAATCGCTACTGTGTTGAATGTTAGTGTTCTGTGCGACCTCTTGCGTTCTGTATTCGTGTTCATCGTCTGTATCAGCAAACTCCATGGAAGCGATAGCCAATTATGTTGCCTTCAGCAATGGTATCCCTACCGAGGTAGGTGAATACCTGCGTTGCAGAGGGTTGGCCAACTTCACTGAGTTGCCCTGGCACTCAGTGGAAGCCCATCCCTTCTTCGCGCAAATCATCTCTGCCATTGCCCAGTCCCCGCGCCACCAAACGCCAATGGGTCTTCCCCTCGCTACCTTCGCGAACCGTCATCACCTTCCAAGCATTCTCTGAAGCCTTCCGCCTCTCCCCGCAAGGCCGAGAAAATGGCCCTAGTATCCCCCTCGCCCGCATGACCAAACGGTTCCCCCGATCTTCGTCCAACGAATACGCCATTCTCTGCCGCCCCGAACCCGAAAGATCTTCTCTGCAATTTCTAGTCGCCATCCTCAACCTTCAGAAACGAACCTACGATATCTCCTGCCCCTTCTATTCCGCCTTAGATTTAGCTACCCGAGAACCCGTGAACTTCGCCTCGTACTTTTTCCATAGAATTCATAAAGATTGTGTAGCTATAATGAAGCAAGTCAGAAAGGGAACCACCCCGCACTCTCGCCTTCCCCATATCATATCATTCCTCTTCCCAGCCATCCTTGCCGCACGACCACCACCCCAAGGACCGGTTCTAAGGCATGAAGAATCAGTACAACCACTCGAAGACGATGAAGAAGAAGACGAAGAAATAAACCAGTTATTCCGCCGCAAAAGAATCAGAATCAGCTCATCAGAAAGCGAAGCACAAGGGTCCACCGGAAAGAATCAGGACACCGATAAAGAAAACGAGGAACAAGAAGAAACCTTCCACGACACAACCACTTCCATACACAACGAATCATCGGCTGACCAACACGACCAGCAGAATCAAACGGAAACAGAAACAGTCTCAACCGAAGAAGCATTAGAGCGACAGAGCGACGAGCAGCAAGTTGCTGACGAAGCACTCAACACCCTGCTGAAGGCCGTCGAATCCACCATCGCCCACACTACAGGTGAACACCAACCCATCAATCAAGTAAACAATACTGAATCTACTGTTCCTAGATCACCACTAGTCAACCCTCTTCCCCCGCGAATTTCTGAATCCTCTTCATCCTCCCTCAATTATTCACCCCCGATATCCCCCCCAGATCCGCACCCAAACCTCTGTGCAACCACAATAGCCCCTTCTCCTTCCCTCCGTTCCGGTCTTTTCCGATCTTGCTTCCATGGGACAAATGCTTATTTCCCTTTCTTAGCAACTTCCAATGCAGCTTAGCGAGGTCACAAATACAATTCGTCAAGACCTGTAGCACAAAGTCGACCTACTAGAAGCCGACATCATCCCTCTCCAAGAAGAAGTCGATGCCATAAAAGCAGAGAATCATCAATTACAAACGCAATTAGCAGATCTCCAAGGACAAGTTTTGGCACAACATGCACTGATACAGCAACAGAATGACGCATTGGAGCAACTTGCCGCCAAAGACCAACTATTGAACGCAGCCCAAGAAGAAATCAAGAAACTGAAGATCGCGCTACAGGAAAAGGAAGATATCAGCACATCCCTCGAAGAATTGGTCGAAGAAACGAAAGCACAATTGCAGGAGATAACCCAAAAGAATCACGAACAGCAGCGAGAAGCAAAACAAGTTGAAGACGAGCTACGAAGAGCCCAGGAATGCTTGGACGAGGCAAACAATATGCTGAGACACCAATTAACCAGGGAAGCCAAATACCAAAAGGATCTAGCAAATGCTCGCAGAGAACGAGATGCATACTACAAAACTATCGAATTTCAGAACCAGCAACTCGAGCAACTAGATAACCAGTTGTGAAATCAGAAGGATCGAGTCACTGATATGCATAAGAAAATCACCGAAATAAAGACATCCCGGGACGCTGCATTATCCAATGAGTTTTATTTACAAGAGTCCTTCTTACAGACCCAGGCCAAAATTTTGTTAACCCAAGCCATAGCTCTTAGCTCCGTTAGAACAGACGCTCAGTTATTAGAACCGACTACTCTAGTTCAAATGATAGAAACCATTAAAAAGAAAATTACCCGAACGTTTAGGCTTGCCCGAAGCATGTATTTAGAAGGTCTTGTAGCAGAACCATAGGAACCTGCGGCTTCGAGTCCACCGTGCATGCCAGTGTTAGACGGCCGTCAAAAAAGGACAAATGTACTATGACAGGAGTCTTAAATGTAAAAGAACCTTTTGGAAATGCGCGTGTAACTAAAGATTCGCGCACCCTTGTAACAAATCTTCTATATAAGGCAATGAGAAACGAATGGTCGAGAGCCCCATTTTTGGGAATTGTGAGCATACTGTTTGAATCGGTGTATGCTGTGTCGTTGAGAAGATTGAGCTCTGTTCTGTTCTGTTCTGTCTACCTATTCGTCTATTCTCCCTATAGTGCAGAGTTACGACTCGGTAGTATTATGTTGTGAATCTGTGTGGTAATAGTTATATGCAGTTCTGGATATTATCACAGAATAAGTGTTGTTTATCAGTTTTCTATTGAACAAGGGGAGGTGTAAGGCCGAAGCGAAGTATTTGCGTGTTAACATTTTTTTGTTAAGTGACCGGGTTCGATACAGTAGTCTGCGTTCACTGTTGATTCCGATCAGAGGAAGGACTCGTATCGGTAATGGTCTGAACACGAGTAGAAACAATGATAAGTTTGTGACGAGTTGATTGTTGGTAGGAACTGGTTGCCTGAGTTGGCATACGGTAAGTTTGCATACCTTTGAGTATAGTTGTCTGTTGTGTTATTTTTCGGTATACCTATCTGTCATGAAGAAGTGCATATTGAGTGGCATTCGGTTAATGAAGTTGAGTATTCTATTAAGTTATAAGTCATAACCGGACTACTGCTCTGTTGCTATAGCAGGTCCAGTCCGAAAATTCTAAGTCGAACAATTATCAGTGTTCAGAGTCAAGTGCTGAGCTAAGACGTGATAGAGCATTTATGATTGTGTGAGAAGTTGGGAAAATAGTACAGGGCCTCTGTCTAACAGACCCCTACCACTCCCAAGAACCCACGTGGCTAAGAGGTAGCTTAATATTAGTTATCTCGGTATTGCCAATTGATTTACCTGAACATGGAAGAGTAAAGATTGAAGGGTTTGGGAACGTCCGACGTTTGAAAGTGTTTTGAGTCTAAAGTCAAAAGTTTAACGACTAACATGTTGTTTGCATGCTTCCGCAAACCTCAAACTCCAACATAGTTGCGGGCTTGTCTCCCTTGGCCATGATTGACACTTGATCTACACTGTAGTTTTTTTTTAGTTTGATGTGTCTCAAAAAATCATACTTCTATAAGACCGATAACAAGAACCATACTTTTTCTTCTCCTTATTCATTATTGATCAAATATATTAAGTGTGCACAATTAGATCTAATTATGATATGCACACATAAGAGCTAATGCCTATATGTTTTAGTTAAAAAAAGGACAACATGTATCTTTTGGTTGTCTTATAGTTCCTTTCCTTCTCTTGTGAGTACCCTACTTGCATATGCACTAGGTTAGTCTTCCCTTTTATGCATCAATATTTGTAGAAATAATGCTTCTTTTGGATGAAGACTTGCTTCTCCATGCACATGGAATTTCGATCAATTAGGAATAGTGAATAGTGTAATAGTACACAAACTTACCCTATGCGGTCCATGAAAATGGTACTTTCTTACTTGTGATGTGTGACAATGGTTTGTAGATCTTTGAATACGTTGGCATGAATCTTTTGTGATATCTTCCATGGCCTAAAAAATCTTAAGCAAAGACTATGTGTTACCTTAGTAATAACTTAATGGAGTCTGTAGTAATAACTTGAGCAAAGATTATGTGATTCCTTAGTGGTATGAGCATGGATAAGATGTTTGATACCTTACTGGAGCCTATAATAGCAACTTGAGAAAAAGGTTATGTCACGAAGAAGAGTGCTTTAAAGACTAGAAATTAGCAACTACCAAGATTTAACTTCAACTATTTTAATGCATTGGAAGTGCTCTAGAAGATATGGAAAGAAAGATGTGCGAAAAACTTTGATAGCTATAAGAAAGAGTGGTCGATTGAAAAATATCTATTCCTATTAGGTAGAAGAATATGTAACTTTATAAAATCTCTTGTTTTGACACATGATTCCATGTTTTCCTTGGAAAACAACAAGATTAAAAAAAGTTAGGCCGATCACAAAGGTGACGAAAAAATCATTAAGCTTCTCAACAACTCTCTTTAAAACATTTGTCTTCTATCAAATCCTAGATATCCTACCGCTTTCGATTTGTCATAGATTTTAGGCCATTATACCCATGCTTTGTGGGATATAGGGGATCCCAAGGGCACTAAGCCCATTCATTGTATAATTAATCTTCTACTAATTCAAGCATATGAGAGTAAGCTATGGCTGAAAATTTTTTATAACAAAATGATTTAAATTCAATCCTATTTTTAATGCATTGGTTAAGGATTTCCTCTAGATTATCCAAATTTTGGTGAAAATATTGTGCCAAGGATCTTTCTTCTCTTCTTACGAATAGGGAAAGGTCACCCATAAAGATGTGCAAAAATGTTATTATCCATTTACAGAGTGTTAAATACAATCCATGACGCAAAGATGTAGGCACATTCTTGAGGCACAATTCCATGTGTATGTACACATAAGTGCCATAGGGAGTGACAATTGTAGTCTTTTAGTAATCCTCATTGTGGACAAGGATTTGGTTGTAGCCACTAAATTGGGTAGGAGGATGTGGAAGGCGTATGTGGTTGCTTCCTCTAGCACCTTCAAAGTAAAAGGTTGTGGCAATCCATCTTGAAATTTTTTTTATTTAAGGCATAAAAATCTATGCAAAATCCTATTTTCCCATTATTAGTTTTTTTAGAAAGTTACCATTTAAGGAGCCATCTATTCTATCTTTGAACTTCATCAACTCTACCTTGATAGTTGTTGCATACTCTGGGTTTAGTTGATAAGGTCTAGCATGTATTAGAAAAGATCCTTTCACCAAAGTAACCCAATGGAGATGAATTTGAGTTGGGATACTTTATATACTTCTCATATCCTTTCTCAATTTCTTCCCATGTGTTTGAGTTGGGCTACTTCTTGGCTTCCTTCCCTAATTGCTTTGTTGCTCTTCTTGTCTCATAGTTGTTGGTTGCCTTGTCCTAGTCATAAATAACCAAAGATTTGGAATGGACACATTCTTCTTATGTAGAGACTACTATTATATGCATGGAAGCAAGGTGCTCATGCAATTAGTATCGAGTGTAGTGGTCTATGAAACATAGACAATGTTGGCAAAGTGGTGCACCTTCAAATAGATAGAACTTACTTTGTATGTTTCCATATTCTCCACATTGATGACAAACAATAGGTCTTCTATAGGTCGATCAATTTAAACAATTATGATCCCTATTTTGTGAACTTGATGTACTAGGATAGAAGATATTAGAGATCAGAGAGTTTTTCATTGTTCTGTTGATTTTCAGAAAGTAGCAATCATGAGCCTCATAAACAATCTTCCCACAAAATTGGTCGGTCACCCTATTCAAATATTTGATATTAAAATGGTAGTTAATTTTGAATTTCATACACCATATTGGTCTCAAAATCTATTGAGAATTTTCCAAGTCATCCACTTCTCATCAAAGTTGCACATGATCCTTATAAATGCCTCATGTGAGTGGCAAGAGAAGCAATATTAATGGAAAGAGAAGCAATCTTAATGATTGCTCATTTTTCCTTTGTTTAATGCTTATACATCCCTCCTAATTTCCTTGATTGGATCTTCTATTTCTTGAATGCATTATGTTGCTTCTACAAAGTCTTGTAAAGTGGAATCTATTGAAAGTTTTGTATTTCAAGCTCAAGAGCATGGGAACATGCCCAAATTGAACCTTCCACATCATCCACTATCAAAGAAGGCTGATTTCCACAAGTTGGAAGCACCAAACCATGCCTATGATGGAAAGAAGTTGATTAGAGAAGATTTAGCTCACCTCTTGATGTGATTGAACCTCACTTTTGACATGTATATGCTTTTGATTGATTAAAGAGGTCAGTATGTGACCTTCAAAGCCTTTAATGATGTGTATTATGACTTAGAATTGTTAAACACGGGTCTTGCCGTCAGAGACACGTTTAAACATATATTGGGTTCTTGGGAGTGGAAGGGGTCTGTTAAACAGAGGCCCTATGCTTGATTTTCCCAATTCAACTTACTTACATGATAGTAGTTCGAACAAATGTGCTAATCCAACTCACCAACAGAAAACTCTGGCTCTTCCTTGCCAGACTTACTCACATGACAGTTCACTCACAGAGTACCGATTCATACACAGCTTAAGACTCTCTCAGTAACCAAATCATAAGGTAAACATTACCGTACACAGACTCACAGTAATACCCTCAGTGAAACAATAATTCAACTCTTAACTTACTATAAATATTACCCTAACCCCAATCTTTACCGAACAGGTATCGATAAACAAACAAGACAGAGAGGAGAACAGAATACTCAGAATTACTCAAACGCACACCACAGCAACATTACAGATCAATCACCCAAATAGACAGTCTGGTGATCCAACTGATCGTCACCGAAAGTGTCTTTTTCATTGATTTATATTAAGGTTACAATCATCAATCAAGGTTGCAACATCTACGCAACGACCTTTCGGTTCGTTAAGAGTCGGATTTTACAATTGCCAATCCGGCGGCTTACACTGGCACGCACGGTGGACTTGAACCCGCAGGTATACAAAAATTATGGTTCATCTACTATTCCTTCTAAATACATAGTTCGGGATAATCTAAATGTCCGGGCAATTTTCTTCTTCAATGATTCTATCATCTGCTTCAAAATGTATGGTTCTACAAGCTGGGCATCTGTGCGTACTGAACTTAAAGAAATAACCTGAGTCATCAAAACTTCTGCTTGTGTCTACAAAAAAGCTTCTTGTAAATAAAACTCATTCGACAGAGCCGCATCCCTGGTAACCTTCATGTCGGCAATTTGCTTATCGATCTAGGAGAGTCGTTCTTTCTGTGTATCCAGTTGATACTCTCTTCTTTCTATCTACTGATTCTAAAATTGGATTGTTCGATGAAAAGCATCACGCTCTCTTTTGATCCCTGTTATCTCTTTCTGTAATTGAGCTTCCATGGTCAATTTGTGTTTAAGAATATTGTTTACTTCAGATAAATCAAACTTGGTTCTGTAGAGTTCTTCATTAGTCTTCTTAACCAAATCGTGCATCTCTTGTCCGCGCTGTACCACTTCATCAAGTTGTTGTCGAGTTTCTTCTAACAAATTTCCTATTGCTATTCGGGCATCCTCTTTATCTTGGACTATCTGCTTCAACCTGACTAATTCTGCATCTGCAACACTTAATAACTCATCTTTCTTTCGAGCTTCAGCCATTGCCGCATCTCGTTGACTGGTTATTGTTTGTTGTTCTGCAAGTTTGGATTGGCGCTGGGTAATCTGGTAGTGCAGATGATGATTTTCTGCTTTGACTGCATCGATCTCTTCCTGTAGAGGAGTGATGTCTGCTTCCAGGACATCAACCTTGTGCTGAAATTCTTCTCAAATGTTATTAGTTACTTCCTTCATTTGTACTCGTATTTGCTGTGATAATTGAATTAACATCTGACCCATGGATGCGAGTTCAAAAATCATAGGAATTACAGGAACTGGAAGAGGGGGATGTTGTTGAGATGATGAGGCTGTCAGAAGTTGATGTGAAGAGGGGGGAGAGTAATTCGGTGAGGATGATGATGAAGCGGTGGGTTCGTCGGGGACAATGGGTGGAATAGGTATAATGGGTTCAGCTGGATGGTCGGGTGGAGAAGTGAGAAGAACAGTGTCAGATTGTAGTACCTTTTTGGTGGTTTTTTGCTCAGTGTCTCCAGGATTGACAACTGCAAACTCCACTGCCTTAATCAGTTCGTCGAAAATATCTTTAATAATACGTTGCCCATCTTCATTCTTTTCCTGTTCGGATTGTTGTTGTGATTTGTCCTTGGAAGAGATGTCTTTATCATGTTCATCTTGCTGGTCCTGAGATGACTGTGCTGAAGAATCCTGGTGCATGGATGTTGCTGTGTCATGGAAAGTCTCATCTTCATTCCCTTCCTCTTCATTGTTACCTGCTTTATCATCTGCGGCTGAACCCTATACTTCACTGTCAGATGAACTTATTCTGATTCTTTTGCGGCGGAGGAGGTGGAAAATTTCTTCGCCATCTTCTTCATCATCTTCCAGCAGCTGCGCGGATTCTTCATGGTGTAATACTGGGCCTCTGGGTAGTGGTTGTGCTGCTTGTATTGCCGGAAACGGAAAAGAGATGATGTGTGGTAATCTTGATCGTGGCATATCTCCCTTATTGACCTGTTTAATAATCGAAACGCATTCTTTGTGAATGCGACGGAAATAGTAAGATGCAAAGTTTACAGGTTCTCTGGCAGCCATATCTATTGCTGAATAAAAAGGGCGAGATATGACATATGTTCGCTTCTGCAGGTTGAGGATAGTGACTAAGAACTATAATGCTGATCATTCACGCTCAGGGCGACAAAGGATAGCTTATTCGTTAGAAGAGTGCCTAGGGAATAATTGGTTCATTGTGGCTATCGGCAGATTAGGTCCATTCTCTTGACCTTGCGTAGAGAGGCGGAATGCATCAGCAAAAGTCTGAAAAGTTATTACCGTACGAGATGGTAAGGAGGTGATTGCCCAACTTTGCCCTATAGCAGGTGCGGCAGCAATGGCGGCGATGATTTGGGCATAGAATGGGTGACAATCCACTGAATGCCAAGGCAGTTCAGCAAAATTGGCCAACCCAAGAATTTGCAAGAACTCACCTACATCTGCGGGGAGTCCATCACAGAACGCAGCAAAGTTTGCTAACGCTTCCATGTTGCGCACACACAAGCACACGAACACAATTGCACAGGGTATACAGATAGCACAATCACATAGAGCACGCAGACACACTAGCGATTAATAGCGAAACAAAAAAGGTTTAGTAGATGCTTGGCAGCGGGAAGCAATTGAAATTTGTTAATCATCACGCGATGTTGAAATGATAACCTCATAACTTCGGTGTGCATGCATGAGCAGAACGATAATGCAGGGCGGCTGTTGATCATAATTAGGTATGAAACGAGGATATTTATAGACTTATTTTAGTAATCACGCAAAACTAAAAAGGAAAAGAAAAGAAAAAAAAAGAAAAATATGCGGGCAACCGCAGGACACTTCAGTGCAAATCAGGTGCTTGATGATACGGCCGCAACTTTGAACCATTTATCATTTGATGGAGAGTGTTAATCTCCAAAAGAACAAATTAACCTTGAAGTTAGATCACCTCTATATCAAGGTTAACCTTAGACTCCACCAAACTTAGAGATCATTCACCAAATTATCAGAAATATTGAAAGTTCTGAAAAATTCAACTTCTCTGAAAAGTCTGCTGTAGATTAGTCACTCATTGACTAATCAATCCTGTAAAGTTTTTGATAAAACTTTGCACAACACTTCGCCTTGAGGTTGCGCAACTTTGCCAAGTTAAATCTCTCAAAAAGATTAAGTACACTCTGAGAAATGTGTGAAACACTTTACCTATGTCTGAAAGTGCTTCTCTGCAATGGCGACTTTGACACCTGCAACTTCTTAGCATTGGTTCTCCCAACTCTGAACCCGTTTGATCAAGATCTTCTAGCCATAGATGGCTTACCTTCCAACTTAAATTTTAAGCTCTCATTTGTGTAAAACTTTACACTGTGGACTGAGCACTGACCATTTCTTTGAAGATGAAATGTGCGCCAGATTTCTCGACTCTTATAACATTTTCACATATGAATGTTCCTAAGCAAAATTCTCACAACCTGATTGAAATTAAACTCTCAAATTCTAGCCATAGATAGATTAGCTATGGACTTAGATACGTGCAGAAAGATTCTTCAAAAGATTAAGCACAGAAGGAGAATGGGAGAGAAGATCGACGCGCAGAATTCTACTCAATTTTCTTCTTCATTACTTTTCACACATATGGTTGATGATACATACAATGTTCATCACTTCTTCACCTATTCTTCTCTATCTGATCTATATCACTCTCTCTATTTATGAATACGTATCTGTAGATATATATACGAGTCTAACTCGTCATCCTTTTTCAAAATACATTGAACTATTTACAAGAGTAATATACAAAAGAAACATTTCTGATTCCATTTTCTTCCTCTGAAAGTAATCTTCATTCTTCCATATGTCTTCTCACTTTGATCTTCATAGAATCACTATTGATGATTGTTCTGCTCCAACAGCTCCCCCTCAATCTTCAATTGTGATTACCTGTATCTTCTTTATTCCTGCCATATCTTTAAACCTCTGCAATTTAGGTCCATCCAAACTTTTAGTCATCATATCTGCAAGTTGATCTTTTGTAGGAGTGTGTATGACTTCAATTTCCTTCTCAATGACCTTCTCTCTCAGAAAATGATATTGTATTTCAATATGCTTAGTTCTAGCATGAAATACAGGATTAGCTGCCAAGTATAATGAACTCATATTGTCTCCACAAATAATAGGAGTACTCTGAATCACATCAAAAACTTTCAAAAGTGTCTTTAGCCATATTACCTCTTTTGCAGCTTCCACCATACCTTTATATTCTGCCTCTGTGGATGACAAAGCAACTGTATGTTGCTTCTTAGAACACCATGAAATCAATTTGTCTCCTACATAGCACAAGTATCCATGTGTTGATCTTCTATCATCAACATTACCTGCCCAATCTGCATCACTATATATCTTAATTCTTGTATCTGAAGTAAACCCATAGTACAACCCTTCTTTGAGTGTACCCTTGATGTACCTAAGTACTCTTTGTCCTGCAATCCAATGTTTCTTTCTAGGACAATGCATGAATTGTGAAAGCACACCAACTGCATATGATAAGTCAGGCCTTGTCAATGTAGCATAAATCAAGCTACCAACCAAACTTTGATAGAGTTTCATATCTCTGAACTCTTCTCCTCCAAACCTAGACAATTTATGGTTCACTTCCAAAGGTGTAGGTGCAACCCTGCAATCTTCCATTTTAAACTTGGTTAGCAAATTTTTAAGATACCTTTCTTGGGTCACATATACTCCATGTTGAGTATAAGAGATCTCCATTCCCAAGAAGAATGATAGGTTCCCCAAATCACTGATTTTGAACTCTTTCTCCATCTGCTTTTTGATCATTTGTATCCCCTTATCATCTGTTCCTGTAAGTATTATGTCATCAACATAAATACACACATAAATGAACCCATCTTCACTTGCTTTGACTAGCAAGCTACTATCTGCCTTTGATGCTTGAAAACCAAGATCATTCAAGAATTTTACAAGCCTATAATTCCAAGCCCTTGGGGCTTGCTTCAACCCATACAAAGCTCTCTTGAGCTTACATACATAATTTGGACTCACTTGATCTTTGAACCCATCTGGTTGCTCCATGTAGACTTCATCTGAAATGTAACCATTCAAGAAAGCATTTTTAACATCTAATTGAGACAACTTCCAACCTTTACAAGCAGCAATTGCAATGAGTGTCCTGATGGTTGTCATCTTTGCCACAGGACTATAGGTCTCATCATAGTCCACTCCATATGTCTGTGCATACCCTTTCACAACAAGTCTAGCTTTGTACCTAGACACACTTCCATCTGCAAATCTCTTTGTTTTGTAAACCCACTTACATCCAATAATCTTTTGACTATTAGGTTTAGGAACCAAATCCCATGTTTGATTCTCTATCAATGCATCATACTCCTCTTGCATAGCATCTTCCCAATTCTTCTTCCCTTTGGCTTCTTTATATGTAGAAGGGTCTTCATCTGCTTTTACCAAATAAGCATAATCTTTAGTAGTCAAGAATGAAGTGTCATAGCTATACCTTGTAGGTTGCCATTTGTGCCTAGATGATCTCCTAACTTCTGCACTTCTTGAGGTCTCTGGTTCATCACATTCTGGATCAAACCTTGGCCTCTCTTCAACTTCAATCTGCACTTCATTACTCTCACTTTCATCAAGTAATTGAATCTTTGCTTTACCTTTCCTTTGTTCCACTACTTCTTCATCATCTGCATGTACATTATATTTACCTGCATACCAAGTACCTTGCTCATCAAATGTAACATCCTTGGATACAATAAATTGCTTTGTGGATGGACTCCACAACCTGTATCCCATTTGCTTATCATCATAACCAATGAATACATACTTCTCTGCCTTAGGCTCCAACTTATGCCTCAATTGAGATGGCACATATGCATATGCCAAGCATCCAAATATTTTGCAATGATCCAAGGTAGGTTTCTTACCCCACCAAGCTTCATATGGTGTCATGCCCTCCAAAGCTTTACAAGGCAATCTATTGACCAAATATGTAGCTGTATTAACAGCCTCAGCCCACAAATAATTTGGGCAATTCTTCTCTTTCATCATGGACCTTGCAAATTCAACAAGAGTCCTATTTCTTCTTTCTGCTACCCCATTTTGTTGAGGAGAGTACCTACAAGTAACTTCTCTCTTTATACCTGCATTCCACAAATAATCATTGAACTCATTTGAAAAATACTCTCCCCCTCCATCTGACCTTAGTCTCTTCAATTTTTGTCCTGTAATCCTTTCTGCATATGCATGATAGTGTTTAAATGTATTAAACACTTCTGATTTTTCCTTAATCACATAAATTGTGATCCACCTGGTAGCATCATCAACATATATGACATAATATCTTGAACCATTTATACTAAAGTCCTTTGAAGGACCCCACACATCTGTATGCACCAATTCAAGTCTTTCTGAATACATAAATCCATGCTTAGAATAGGACTGCTTATGAGCCTTACCTAATTGACATGCCTCACATCTGTATGTCATGTGTTGACCTGCAATGTTAGGCATTCCAAGCACTGAATCATTGTTAATCATTTCTTTGATACCTCTTTCATTAAAGTGTCCAAGTCTTTTGTGCCAAAGATCCAATTCTGACACCTTCTGCTCTCCATATGTGAACATAGCATGTCCAACATTTCCTTGTACCTTCAATGTGAAAAGCCTTCCTTCTTTCTTTCCTGCAATAACTTGTTTATACCCTTGACTAGGGTCTTCCACATAAACTCCATCATTGGTAAACCTTACCTCATAACCTTTTTCCACAATTTGACCTACACTAATCAAATTCTTTGGAATTGTGGGAACATAAAGTACCTTACTCAGAAGAGTGCTCCCATCCTTAGCTTTGACTGAACCAATTGACTTTACCTTATGCTTTGTATTATCACCTGTCTGCACTGTATGATTAATTGCATTGTGATCTAGGTCAGTCATCAAAGCAATATTTCCACTCAAATGATTACTACATCCTGAATCAATATAAAACACTCTCATGTCCTCATGTGAGGTTTCACATGTATTCATAATGAGAGTTGAATCCTCCTTCTGATCTGATGCATAGTTGTAGTAGGTGTTATTATAGGATTGACTTTGGAAGCTTCTTCCACCACCTCTTCCAAAAGAATTCCTACCACCTCTACCTCTGAAATTTCCTCTCTGAAATCTACCACCTCTTGCTCTTTGATTAAAGTTCTGATAATTACCATTGTTTTGATTATTGTGCCAACAATCATGAGATAGATGATTGGTCTTACCACATATCCAACAAGCTCTTGCATTATCTTTGTTGTTTCTGCCTCTTCCTCTACTTCTGCCATTTCCTCTTCCTCTTATGAAGTTTGCTTGGTTTGATGTACCTTCTTCTTCACCTGATTGTTGCTTTCCTTTGTTGGCTTTCTTCTTGTCTTTAGAATACATTGCATGACCTGCACTCTTATCAACATCTCCTTTGATATCATTCTCAAAAGTTAGCATATGACCTAACAATTGATTCAAATCAGGAGTAAAGTGATCTAATGAAAGTTCTGTAGATAAAATGAAAGGCTTCCATTTCTCATCTCCTCTTAGTCCTGTGAGTATTTGTCTTACCAATTTGTCTTCTTCAATATCTTCATCAACTGCACCTAAAGAATCTGCAATGTCCTTCATCTTTGTCACATAATCAGAAATTGATTGTGAGGCCTTCTTCTTGAAGGTAGTAAACTCTGCCCATAGTGAAGCCTTCCTTGATTTGGTTGTATTTTGGAAATGCTCTTCCAAAGCATTCCAAATGTCACAAGCACTTTCAAGTCCTCTAATGTGAGGAAGCAAATAGTCATTGACTGCCATGTAGATGATGCTTCTTGCTTGAGCATCCTTCTTCATCCAATTCTTCAAATCTGCAAGCTCCTCCCTAGTTGGAACACTAGGATCTCTGAATTCTGGCTTTTCTTCATCTCCTGTGATATATCCTATCAAATCTTTGCTCATAAGGTGAGCTTCCATCCTCATAGACCAAGCAGGATAGTTCTCTCTATCCAGCTTCTCAATTTGGAGACTATCTCCCATCTTTACTTCACCTGTAGCTTCAAATCTTTAACCTTTACAGATAATGAATGTACCTTTACTTCGAATGTTGCTCCTTCTGATCCTTTTGATACTCTTTGTATGTCTTCCTTTAATCTTTCTTCACACTTTGACCTTTTGCACCTTCGAAATGTAAAGTTTTGTATTTCTGCAATAGTCGGAGTCTCCTTCACTTTAATTTTGACACAACCTGCTCTGATACCACTGATGGAGAGTGTTAATCTCCAAAAGAACAAATTAACCTTGAAGTTAGATCACCTCTATATCAAGGTTAACCTTAGACTCCACCAAACTTAGAGATCATTCACCAAATTATCAGAAATATTGAAAGTTCTGAAAAATTCAACTTCTCTGAAAAGTCTGCTGTAGATTAGTCACTCATTGACTAATCAATCCTGTAAAGTTTTTGATAAAACTTTGCACAACACTTCGCCTTGAGGTTGCGCAACTTTGCCAAGTTAAATCTCTCAAAAAGATTAAGTACACTCTGAGAAATGTGTGAAACACTTTACCTATGTCTGAAAGTGCTTCTCTGCAATGGCGACTTTGACACCTGCAACTTCTTAGCATTGGTTCTCCCAACTCTGAACCCGTTTGATCAAGATCTTCTAGCCATAGATGGCTTACCTTCCAACTTAAATTTTAAGCTCTCATTTGTGTAAAACTTTACACTGTGGACTGAGCACTGACCATTTCTTTGAAGATGAAATGTGCTCCAGATTTCTCGACTCTTATAACATTTTCACATATGAATGTTCCTAAGCAAAATTCTCACAACCTGATTGAAATTAAACTCTCAAATTCTAGCCATAGATAGATTAGCTATGGACTTAGATACGTGCAGAAAGATTCTTCAAAAGATTAAGCACAGAAGGAGAATGGGAGAGAAGATCGACGCGCAGAATTCTACTCAATTTTCTTCTTCATTACTTTTCACACATATGGTTGATGATACATACAATGTTCATCACTTCTTCACCTATTCTTCTCTATCTGATCTATATCACTCTCTCTATTTATGAATACGTATCTGTAGATATATATACGAGTCTAACTCGTCATCCTTTTTCAAAATACATTGAACTATTTACAAGAGTAATATACAAAAGAAACATTTCTGATTCCATTTTCTTCCTCTGAAAGTAATCTTCATTCTTCCATATGTCTTCTCACTTTGATCTTCATAGAATCACTATTGATGATTGTTCTGCTCCAACATCATTCCCCTTCGGAAGAGGAATTCCAGTCAAAGTAGTCAATTGAAAAGTTACTGGGCCCACCTGTTCAGTAATCCGGTAAGGACCAAACCAACGTAACTTGAATTTTCCAGCAGAGCGATTTGATTTTGAATTATAAAACAGCACAAGTTGCCCTACCGTAAAAACTGGAGTTTTTAGATACCAATCATGTGTACAAGCTTGCCGCAACTGCACTTCTTGAAGAGTCAGAAAACTTTCCCAGCGATGCTCATCTAGTTCTCTAAGTGTGTCCAACCGAAAAGGCAAAGAATTTTCAGGTAAAAATTTCTGAGAGATGGCCACACGTAAGCTTGGTACTACAAGTTCCATTGGTGCAATTGCCTCCATTCCATATGCAAGTTTGAAAGGAGTCAGTCCGGTGGCAACTTTGTAAGTAGTCCGGTATGCCCATAATACTGCAGGTAGTAATTGATCACATCTGTCTGGTGATTCCAGAATCAGTTTTCGAAGCATATTCAGCAAGGTCTTTTTTGTACTTTCAGCCAAGCCATTAGCACGAGGATAATAAGGGCAACTAAATTTATGCAGAATCTGCAAAGAGTGTGTGAGCACTCTCATTAAATTGTTAACAAAATGTGTGCCTTGATCTGTAACAAGCTCCAAAGGTAATCCAAATCGTGGAAAGACATCTTTCATCAAACATTTTGCTACCGAAATAGTTGTAGCAGACCGTAAAGACCAAGCTTCTGCCCACCTGGTAGCATAATCTGTACATGTCAGAATATAACGATTATTACTGAGAATTGCTGGAGGTGTAATAGGTCCAATAAAATCAAGACCCCACTTCTGGAAAGGCTCTAAAGGTAAGACAGGTTGTAGAGGGAAGAAGTGACGTTGTAACGGTTGTCCAGACCGCTGACAATTGTCACAGTGTTTAACAAACTGAGATATATTTCTGTACATAGTAGGCCACCAAAGCCCACTTTGCAGAATTTTTCGGTGCGTTAAATCCACTGCAAAATGTCCACCGGAAGGTATTGAATGTGCCAGAGTGATAACTGAGTTAACTTCATGTGGAGGAATACAACAAAGTAAGACTCCAGTGTGATCCATATAATACAATTCTCCAGCAATCAATCGAAATGATCGACGACTGTAAACTGCAATTTTCCTACGCATTGTAGGAGAAGTCTGAGCAGGAAGATATCCGTCAGTAAGAAAGGCTAATAACTGATCATAGTAAGTAGATGTCACATGCGGTTCTGTAGATTCATCAGTAGTTGGGTCAATAACATAAATTGCAGGTGTGGTGTCATCAACACCGATCGAAGCTTCACCAGAATCCAACCGAGAAAGGAAATCTGCTAATGCATGTGCAATTCCAGGTTGATGGATTACTTCGTAATCAAACTCTTGTAATAGTAGAACCCAACGCGCTAAACAACCACCTAAATGCTGCTGCCGAACCAGATATACTAGCGCAACATGATCTACATGAAATACGAATTTTGGTCCTAACAAATAATGCCGAAAGTTCTTTACAGAATATACTAAACCAAGGCATTCTCTTTCAGTTACTGAAAAAATTCTTTTCTGCAGGAGCAAGTCTTCTACTCGCATAATAAACAGGCCGAAACCACTTATCAGTTTGTTGCATTAAGACACTCCCAATGGCGATATCTGATGCGTCAACAAAAACATGAAATGGACGTTCCCAATCAGGAGGTTGTAGAATTGGAACCTGCATTAATAAGCCTTTGAGACGATCAAATGTTGTTTGACATTCCTGAGTCCAAACAAACTGTCGAGGAGTACTGGTTATTAATCTATTGAGAGGTATTGCTAAATGAGCAAGCCACCGTAAATGTCGACCATGCCATCTGATTTGACCCATGAATCTCATTACTTCTTTTGGCGTAGTGGGCACAGGTGCTTCTAACACAGCTGCAATTTTATCTAGATCAACTTGTATGCCTTGTGCAGACACAATATGGCCAAGCAGCTTACCACATGAAACGCAAACACAGACTTGTTTGGGTTCAGGCAGAGTCTGTATTCATGACACTTCTCAAAGCAACACCGTAAATGATACAGATGTGCTACCATCTTACCAAATAAAGAGAAATCATCTAGATATACTTGCATGAAAGAAGTAAGATAGGGGAGAAGATTTCCTGCATACATCGTTGAAAAGTACTAGGAGCATTTCTTAATCCAAACCACATAACTGTACAAGCAAAAACACCCCAATTGGTAATGAACGCTGTTTTTGGTATATCTTCCTCAGCCATTCTAACCTGATTATACCCACTATATCCATCCAGAAATGAATACATTTCATGCCCAGCCACTCTATCCAGCATTGTATCAAGAAATGGAAGAGGAAACGGATCTGGCACCGTAGCTGCATTCAATTTCCGGTAATCCACACATATGCGTAGCTGCTTATTCTTCTTCGGGATGATAACAATGGGTGATATCCACTCTGCATGTTCTATTGGAACAATGAATCCAACTTTTAATAACCTATCAAGCTCTGCCTTTACCTATGCTACGTAGTTAGGATTCATCTGGTAGCTGGGTTGTTTAATTGGTTTTGCTTCCGGTTTAAGTACAACTCGATGCTGATATATGCGAGGGTCCACACCCTTCATGTCACGGTAATCCCATGCAAAAACATCAGCGAACTCACGAATAAGTTGTATCAAATCTGCTTGAAATGCTTCAGACAATCCTTCCTTTATCTTGACAGTGACATCATCCGGCAAATTAGCATGTGCTGGCGGTAGTTGTCTCAAGTGAGTTCTGAATAGGGTGGCATATTCGTGCACTCTTTGATTGAGCTTTTGTCTATTGTTCTGCAGGTAATCAAAAATTTCGGCGGGATTCTTCTTTAGTCGAAATCTCTACATAAACACATCTCTTACCGCTTCATAGGTGTCGGAATGATTGATATCATATTCTGTAAGCCATCTGGTGGCTTCATTAACTAGTGTCAATTGGAATACTATGGCCTTGTATGCCGGATCAAGTGGATGATTAAGTACTGCATAACTAATTTCAAAGGTTGGTACATGAGCATCAGGATCATCACGTGGAAATCCACCAAATTTTGTGTAGGTAACTCCTTTCGAAACCGGACGAGGTGGAAGTAGATGTTGTTGTTGTTGCTGCTGTTGTTGTTGTTGTTGTTGTTGTTGTTGTTGTTGTTGTTGTTGTTGTTGTCCAATCATGGTGCTTGCTATTGTATTGTTACTATCTTCTGAGTTCCGAGGTTGAATTTCATGATTGTCGGAATCTGTATCGTCAGCCTTTGCACTCTCCAGCTTGATAATATCGTTCAATCTCATTCGGATTTTAGCTTTGAATAAGCTACCTTCCTCCTTGGTATCAAATGTAGGGAAGCTTACTCTGAATAGTGGTGACCGGAATGAAGATTCACCAGGAAATGGTAAACCGTCATCGGGAGACTGTGAACTCTCTGTAACTGAGACCGAAATATCACCGAAATTTGTCGCGATTTCACCAAAGCAAGGTACTTTTTCACCTTCACTGATTTCTTTGGCCAACACGCTTCTATCCTCAGACAAATTCGAATCTTGTCCAGATGGTGCTAAGTTAACTGCATACTACGGCCTAGTAGACTCTGGAGTTACTATATCTTCGACAGACTGTGCCGAAATTGCACCGAAATCTGCCGAAATTGCACTTCGTTCCACCGGAATGCTACATGAATCACTACTATCGTTCTTCGATTCCTTGACAACTGGGTTAAACTTATCTGCGCTTCTAGCTCCTGGGGGCGTCCTTAGCAAATTAGGTATCACCCAATACTGTTCGTTTCTCCTATACTTCGGGTAGGTTTCACGAGAACGAGTAACTGGCATATATCACGTTTGCAATACTTTGCGTACTACTCGTCGATTCACAATCTATGACCACCTTCTCACAATCAATTTACAACGCTCTGGTGCCACTTTCCCACAACTATATTGCAACACTTTGGTGCCACTTTCCCACAGACGGCGCCAGTGTTAAACGCGGGTCTTGCCGTCAGAGACGCGTTTAAACATATATCGGGTTCTTGGGAGTGGAAGGGGTCTGTTAAACAGAGGACCTATGCTTGATTTTCCCAATTCAACTTACTTACATGACAGTAGTTCAAACAAATATGCTAATCCAACTCACTAACAGAAAACTCTGGCTCTTCCTTGCCAGACTTACTCACATGACAGTTCACTCACAGAGTACCGATTCATACACAACTTAAGACTCTCTCAGTAACCGAATCATAAGGTAAACATTATCGTACACAGACTCACAGTAATACCCTCAGTGAAACAATAATTCAACTCTTAACTTACTATGAATATTACCCTAACCCCAATCTTTACCGAACAGGTATCGATAAACAAACAAGACAGAGACGAGAACAGAATACTCAAAATTACTCAAACGCACACCACATCAACATTACATATCAATCACCCAGACAGAGATTCTGGTCATCCAACTGATCGTCACCGAAAGTGTCTTTTTCATTGATTTATATAAAGGTTACAATCATCAATCAGGGTTGCAACATCTACGCAACGACCTTTCGGTTCGTTAAGAGTCAGATTTTACAATTGCCAATCCGGCGGCTTACAGAATCATGAAAAAACATGCCCAGGCTGCCCCATTACTTAAGAACACCCCCTAGTAGCTATTCTCAACATATTTTACAGAAATTTCACTTTTACATACTCGATCTATCTAGATGATTTTGGAAGACCCACGGACTTGTAATTGTTGTTTCTCCTTAATCCTAAACCCATTTGCAATGACTTTTGTCATTTTGGAACACTTATACGTTCTACTTTCAATAGTATATGTCTCGCGTTTAGTGCATGCACATGTGCACAGAAATGTTCAAATTCGTGTCTGTGTAGTTAGCTAATACTCTATGAAGAGATCAAGTTATATCTTTTGTTGTAGCTGGTTGAGGCATCATCCAATATCCAAATGGAGAGATTTTACTCTCATTTTAAATATTTCTAAGTCTAATTTAAGCTTGCAATGTTTCACTTTCATTCTTGGCATGTACTCAAAGAAATGCATGTTTATCCTCCAACAATGGTATCAGAGCTATAAGTGGAGTATCAAAGAGAGAAGGAGCTATGGAAGTGAAGTAATGACTTCATCAAAGCTTGAAGGAAGGAAACAAAGAACATGTAGATCAACAACAAGGAGAAGCAAACAAGTCATCAAATTAAAGACGAAACTTCTTCAAGAGGAGTAGCTCTATTGTTTAAGGTAAAATCCATCTTTTCGAGCTTCAATGCATCAAGGTGAGGTTTAGAAAAGTTAAAAGGTACCATGGAAGATCTCAATGCTTAGATGGAGAAGCTCAAAAAAGGAAACTAACATGCATAGTGATTTAGAATAAGCAATTTTTTTGATGGGGAAAGGTTTGTGGGGACTTATGAGTGGTGGAGAGCTAAAAACATAGATAGATGAGGTAAATCCAACTAATGACTAGAGAAGAGCAGCAAGAGAGTGGGATGAAAGGGACAAAAGAGTCATTTTTATTTTCTCTCAGCATATTAGCAACTCCATGGTAGGACATATTCAAGATTTGGGTACATCAAAGAAGGTGTGGGAGTGCATGGAGAGATTGTACTCAACCTCCACAAAAGCTAGAAAAATTCATCTCAAGAATGAGCTAAATAATCTTAGGAAAGACCCCTCTCAAGGTGTTAATGATTACATATTAAACGTCAAAGAGCTTGCAGATGCACTAGGGTCAATCGGTTATGCTCTAGATGATAACGATCTTGTCGCCCACATCCTAAATGGACTTAGGGATGATGAAAAATTGAGTGCATTCACAACTTTAGTGTATGTAAGGGAATCTCTTCTTGATTTTTATCAACTAATCAATCTCATGGTGACAGAGGAGATGAACCTTGGTGGTCATAATGCCAAGGATATCCAAGGGCAATTATTGTATGTAGGTAGATGATGAGGAAGAAACAATCAAGGTGCTACAAGAGGAAGAGGAAGATATAAAAGCAACCAAGGAGGTCAAGGACAACAAGGAAATGCATGTTAAAGAGATGGAAGAGCAACAAATAGAGGAAAGGTGGAAGATTTAGTGGAAGAGGACAATCCACTTCAAATGGATGCTTTGTATGTGGTAAGCCTAGTCATTTTGAAAATGAATGTTATCATAGAGCTCAAAGTCAAGGGAATCAAAGCCAAAAAAACAAATATAGAGGGCAAGGTAATTATGAAAACACATTTTCCAGCCAGGGGATGATTATTTACTTGCCATAAGGTATGGTGAAGATACAATTCAAGCTAGTGAAGATGTATAGTATGTAGATAATGGATGTAGCAATCATATGGCATGTTGAAAGGATATTTATAGTAATTTATAGGTCCCAAAGCATCAAGGACATGTGGAAACATGTGATAACTTAGAGAATATCATTAAACACGTGGGAGATTTTCATTTGGAAGGAAATCAAATGGAAAAGTGCTTATGAGAGGTATTACATGTCCTTGATTTTGGTAGGTCAAATGGTAGAAAAGGGCTATCAAGTTAGGTTCAATGAAAGAGGATGTTTTGTTGAGGATACAAGGGTAGGTTTCAAGATTATAGAAAAAGGAAAAAAGCAAGGGAGAATGTTCACAATGGACATAAATCAGCCACACCATTCAATGTATGTCACATATGGAGACAAGAGGATAGAAGATTTGGATCTATGGCATAAATGAATAGGTCACATCAACCTACAAAAGCTCAAGGACATGCAAAGGAGGATCTTGGTAAGATTCCTACCAAATTTCACATCTAAAATGTTGCATGAAATTTGTGTAGCTTACCAACAAGAAAAACAATCAAGGCTGCCTTTCAAGAAGAGTACCTATGTGAGTGCGGATGTTTTAGACCTCATTCACATGGATGTTTGGGGTCCAACAAAAGAAGCATCCCTTGCTGAAAATAGGTACTTTGTAACCTTGAGAACATGTTGGAAGATGAAAAGATAGAAAAAAATCAAACTATAGGAGTGGCAAAACAAAGAAAAAAGATCACAAAAGCACCTAAAGGAAGTGAAAGAAGGTCTTAAGAGTAAGATATCTAGCTCAAAGGTTAACCTATGATAATTTCATTGCAAAGCATTATGCATACATGACTCAGGTAATCAAGGACAAAGAACCAACTAGTTATTAAGAAGCTAAGGATTGCAAGGAATGGCAAGAAGCAATGAAGGAAGAGATCAAGCAACTTGATGAGAAAAATACTTGGATCTTGGTACCAACTCAAGAAGACATGAAGGTGATAGGTAATAAGTGGGTTTACAAACTTAAAATAAATTCACATGGTTCCATTGTTAGGTACAAAACGAGGTTGGTAGCGGAAAGGCTTCTCCCAAAGCTATGGGATAGATTATGATGAAACTTTCAGCCCTATAGCCAAGATGCCAACAATTAGGATTTTGAATGCAATGGCCACATCAAGTAAATGAATCTTATATTAGTTGGATGTGAAGAATGTATTTCTCAATGGAGAGCTTGAGGAAGTAGCCTATATGAGCCAACCTCAAGGATTTGCTAGTATGAGGTAACCAAATCATGTTTGCAAGCTAAGGAAAGCCTTATATGGACTAAAGCTCTCTCTCTCTCTCTTCCTCCCCCCTCTCTCTCTCCCCCCTCTATCTCTCTCTCTCTCCCTTCTCTCTCTCTCCCTCCCTCCCTCTCTCCCTCCCTCCCCCTCTCTCTCTCTCTCTCTCTCTCTCTCTCTCTCTCTCTCTCTCTCTCTCTCTCTCTCTCTCTCTCTCTCTCTCTCTCTCTCTCTCTCTCTCTCTCTCTCTCTCTCTCTCTCTCTCCCTCCCTCCCCCACCCTCTCTCCCTCTCTCCCTCCTTCCCTCTCTCTCTCTCTCCCTCCCTCTCTCTCTCTCCCCCCTTACTTTCTCTCCCCCTCTCTCTCTCTCCACCCTTACTCTCCCCCTCTCCCTGTCTCCCTCTTCCTCTCTCTCCCTCTCCCTCTGTGTCCCTCTCCCTCTCTCTCCTCTCTCTCTGTCTCTCTTATTCTCTCTCTCTCTCTCTCTCTCTCTCTCTCTATATATATATATATATATATATATATATATATATATATATATATATATATATATATATATATATATATATATATATACATATATATATATATATATATGTGTGTGTGTGTGTGTGTGTATGTATGTATGTATGTATGTATGTATGTATGCATGTATGTATGTATATATATATATATATATATATATATATATATATATATATATATATATATATATATATATATATATATATATATATATATACATACATACATACATGCATACATACATACATGCATACATACATACATACATACATACATGCATACATACATACATACATACATACATACATACATATATATATATATATATCCCCCGTCCCCTCTCTCTTTCCCTTCTCTCTCTCTCATTCTCTTTGTCTCTCTTTCTCTGTCTCTCTCTCTCTCTCTCTCTCTCTCTCTCTCTCTCTCTCTCTCTCTCTCTCTCTCTCTCTCTCTCTCTCTCTCTCTCTCTCTCTCTCTCTCCCTCCTTCGCTCTCTCTCTCTCTCTCTCTCTCTCTCTCTCTCTCTCTCTCTCTCTCTCTCTCTCTCTCTCTCTCTCTCTCTCTCTCTCTCTCTCTCTCTCTCTCTCTCTCTCTCTCTCTCTCTCTCTCTCTCTCTCTCTCCCTCCCTCCCTGCCTGCCTCTCTCTCTCTATCTCTATTTTAATCTCATCGCTTTTGGTTTATTTTAATTTAATCGTTAAAAAGTGCTTTTGGCTTGCTTTTTCACACTTTTGACCAGCTGATGAATGAATCGATTACATTTTCATGACCTCCAAGTTGAGAGCTATCAAATGAGGTGAAAACCCTAAATCACCAAAAAATTAGGGTTAGAGTTGTCTCCCAAATCTGATCTCTGATGACTGTCATATACCATTGGAAAGGTCTCTTCAAGCTCTACTAGATAGGCTCATAAACATTTTATCCAATTTTTATGCCAAAAATGACTAAGTACCAAAATTAGGGTTTGTGCCCTAAAAGGAGTTTGGATTGATGTGACATTGATTTCCAACAATCCCCCTTGCAATGTCATATTGGTACAAACTCAACTCGATATGTAACTTCATTCATCTTTAAACTGACATAATCTTCAAACTTGTCCTTCTGAATTGACCTTCAAAATTTATTTTCAAAAGTCTTCTTCAAAACTGAATTTGAACTTCTTCAAACTTCAAAAATCTGAACTTGCTGAACATGAACCATAATACGTGAGAAAATATGCAAACTAGATATCCAATATTGTTAGCATACATCAAGCAATCACTGCTTGACAACATATGGAGCATGAATTGACTCTGAATCTGCTATCTCCTGAAATTAGTCTTCTTAAACCTGTAAGCATACACTAGAATCCACATATTTGCATTTACCTTAAGAAAGGTTTCTCAATGTACTTCTACTGTGTCATGTAGATACACTAAACAAAATTAAATATTGAATCCATACTAGGACTTGTGACTGACAACTCACAACTTAGTGTATTATGAACACTAGCTGGGTCATCTCTGAATGTACTCAACTCAACTCATGAGAGTCTCACCAAAATTTCATAATTATGATGTCATCTTGTCTTCATCCTTGTTCTATCAGTAAATCCTTCATACCTTTTTGCTTCAGAGTCTGGTATAATCATATATGTGTGCACCTCATAAGTAACATACCTCTCAGAAATATCAAGCTTCTCTTCAGTAGAACTCTCGAACTTTCTCCTAAATAGGAACACCTAACATGAACTTTCTCCAAACATTCTCCTTCTTCCTTCTTCTTTCAAAGCTAGAACATAAAGAGAAACTGACAAAGGAAGTATAGGAATACCTGTAGGTTTGATTCTGCATCCTTTCACATATGGCTGAAAATAAGTCTTCATGTTTCATCACCCCCCTAGATGATTTAGCACTAGTATCTAAATTCCTTTAAAGTAAATTAGACTTTATGAAATATATGATTTCTTCCTTCTTTCAATAAATCTGATCTTCAATGATCAATACATGTATCTGAAAACAAAATATCTGAACCCTTTTATTAGCACTATACACATGCCAATAGCTTTCTCTACAATTCCTCAGCTTTCCAAAATCGAGAAAAGGAAGTCTTACTTTCCCTTTGGAATTGTTGGACTTTCTTCTTCTGCATCTTTCTTCCACCTGATGATGTTAACATGTTCAACTTCTCTTCCATACCTTTTGTTCTCTTCATTTTAAAGTAGCAAGCACCGTTAACTTCTTCAAATGAATTTTTCTCTTCCTCTAGTACTAAGAGTAAGAGACAAAACAAACATGATATATGAATGGGAGTGAATATAGAAGATAACCATCTCAGCTCCATCTCCTCATATGTGGAATACTGAATTACCTCTCTAGGTACAAACTTTGATCAACAAAAATTTCAACCTAGTGTTGATTGAAAACAAAACTGATCTGATCTCCAAATTTGTCTTCTTAGATGAGCTTTCTCGCCATGAAAGAGATCTATCAAAACTATCAAGAACAACCTCTAGATATGTGTTTTGATGTAGCTAATGCTTTAACTTTCAAAGTAATGAAAGTGTTTGAAAGCACTTCTTGTATCCTTCAAATCTCTTCATAACTTCTAAGATATGACCTCCAAATGACAATCTAATAGTAGAAACTAAAACCTGTGATTTGATGTTGATCTAGTTCCTTCGTCTTCTCCAAACCATTGTTTTTCCTTGAATTTGAAGTAGCCTTTTCTTCATCAAGCCTTGGTCTTCATGCAATACTTTTGTAAAGTATCTTTACTCTTCCAAAAGTATTTCGTTGTGTTGGCAGTGGCCAGAGGCACATACATCGAGGAAGCGTGTAAAGATAGAGCACAATGAAGTAGCAGGGAGCCAGATGGATTATTTTTCAAACAAATGTGTTTTATAAATACTTTTCAAAAACTCTCAACAGTGATTTTCATCACTCATGTACCATATGTAACATAGAAAACCCCTTTTGTAATTATATGCTCCATTTTGTGCAAGCCAAGGAGTCCTTGAGCTTGAGGAGGTTACATAGAACGAGCCCACCAATTTTGGTTATTTTTAGACCTCTTTTAGACCTTCAAATGGCATCTAGAACCTATTTTTTAACTATGCCGGTCACTAGATGTGAAACTGGTCAAAACTAGTCTAGAATCTATAAAAAGAGCTAGAGAGCTCATTTTTTAGGTTAGCTTGTATGAGTAGAGAAGAGCTTAGAGCTATTTTGAGCTTGTAATTGAGATCTTGAGAATAGATTCTATTTTCCTACCTTCCATTGTGTCTTTCTTGTCTCTTCATTTTGTGTGTGTGTGTATATGTGTGTGCATCTCTATGCTTCTCACCCTCACTCTCACTACATCTCACATTCACGATCTTCATATCACTCCTATCTCTTCCGTGGATTGACATTAAGGAGGTGGAGCTTCTTAACGTGGTACTTACCATTGTGCTAGAGCAACACCAAATTTGGCACCGTTGCCGGGGATCGAGTCTATGACGAATGTGTGATGGTAAGAGTATAGCAAAAAGTGGCGTTGGAAGGTAAAAATTTCTGTTTTTTTTGTTGTTTTCAATTAGTTTTTAGTGTTTTTTATCTCCTCTATACTCCTCCTTCACCATCGCATCATCTTCTTCCACTCCAAAAAAATCAGAAAATTCACCATATCCACCCATTCTCCTCATTTCCCCTCATTTGTGCATGCGAGAGAGAGAGAGAGCTTTTGTGCTTGTATGTACTTGTGTGTTTTTTAGTTTTCTTGCAGGTACAGAGCCCCAGAGCAGTAGGAAAGCTTCCAAAAGGTAAAAAAAAACCACTTTCTGTCAAAATCTGCCGACTGTGTCAGACCATCGCGATGGTCTGACAAACTCATAATTTGAGGTAGGCGACCACATCACGGTGTAGGCGATCCTAGTGCACACACAAATCCACATTTGCATTTGCAAAATTTGCATTCTGGTGCACCATCACGACGGGCTCATGCCATCGTGATTGTGTCACACCTTCGCGATTGGCTCAAGCCATCGCGATGGCTCGGTAGGACCATCGCGACGGTCTCACACCATCACGACGGTTCACTTGAGCCATCGCGATGGTCACTGACCATCGCGACGCTCCCGTCGACCCCATGCCATTGCAATCGGCTCATGCCATCGCGATGATCCTCTGCCATGTGTTAATATAGACCATAGTGACGATACCAGGTACGCCATCGCGATGCTTAAAAATTGGACCATCACGATTGGCTCAAGCCATCGCACATTGTGACCATCACGGTGGGCTCACGCCATCATGATGGTTGCATTGACCGTTGACCATCGCAATCATGATTGTTTGCTATTTAGACCATCGCAATGCCTTGCACACTCGGGCCACTGTGACGGTTCACCTGAGCCATCACGACGGTCCTAGACCATCGTGATTATCGCAGACCATCGCGATTGTTCACCCAAAATGCAAAAATTAGGGTTTTATTTTTTGGGCAAATTTGAGGCTATTTTGAGGAAATTTTTGGGAAATTAAGCTCATTAGAGACCCCTTAGCTAATATTTGAAGAAAAATCTAATTGCCAGTTTCTACCCCCGAGAATCTGAATGCTCATATCTTTTTCATTCAAAGTACATTTTTTGAGCTTTATAGCTCATTAGAAAGCCACGGAGGCATTAAAATTTGGGGCAAGGGAGAAAGGACTTAAAAATTATATATATCAAAGTGCTTAATCATCAATTTAAGAATTGGTCTAAACATTGGATTTTTACAGGTCTAGCAAGGAATATCAAAGGCGATCAAAGCTTGAGAAGTGCAACTTCTTGGGCATCAAAGCAATCTAAGGAGCTGACTCGAGGTTGGAAGAACACTCAACCCCCTCAGTGAAGAATGCAAAGCTTGAGAAGAATGCTAGGCAGTGAAGAATGCAAAGCTTGAGAAGTGCAACTTCTTGGGCATCAGAGCAATCTAAGGAGATGACTCGAGGTTGGAAGAACACTCAACCCCCTCAGTCAATTATTAGTTTAGGCTAAAGGGTAGCATTGTGGATTGAACTAGAACGACGATAGGAATGCATCAAGTCCAAGAGACTTAATTTTTCAAGTCCAAGACCAAGATTAAAGTGTGTGATACGAAAACCTAAGGGAAAGAACCTAAGTCTGACAAAACGAGAACTCAAAAGCACAACAGAAAGTCGAATCCTGACGTATACATTAAGACAAGACAAAAATTTAAAGGAATTTAAAAAGAAACAAGCAAATAAAGAACAAAGAAACATTGAGGATCAGAGTGTGTACAGAGTGCCACGAAATAAATTCATGAACCTTGAATCAGGCAAGCATATAGGTAAGTCAGACCGACAAAGCCTTAGATCATCAAAAGCAAGTGTAAGAACTACTACATGTTCATGGGCTCAACAATTGAATAGCCACGCTTACGAATTGGGCTCAGATACAAGTGAATCGGAAATGGCTTTTAGCACACAAAGACCAAAAGGAGGGTTAAACATAGCATACTTGGAAAGACCCAAAGGACCCTATAGAACTCAATTAGAATATGTCTTAGCCAACCACTTAGGTGCTTGCATCTATGAGGATGGTTTGCGAAGACAAGTGGTGCAAATGCACAACCCTGATCAACCCATTGGATTGGAATGTCTAGTGGTGAAATTCACGAGAGACACATACATAGACAAAGAAGGAACCATGTACATCGTAAGTACTCAGCCAAATAATACCAATGAGTTTGGTGTAATTCAGTTAGAGACGGAAGCGAGAACCCAAGGAAAAGAACCAGTAGGAGAAGAACCTAGGACACCTAGAGGGAAATCTGTACTGACAAGAGTATTAATCCTAGATTGGATCCCTCAGGACAATAGAAGCATAGAATTGTTTCTTAATAAGGAGAGAGATGAAGCATTTTGGAGATACAGAATGGAACAACCTAGTGAGGTAAGCTCCATCATGGTTTATGAATTTAAGGACCTAGATACACCAAGAAAGGTTGGATACCTGGATGAAACTTCAGAGCGAGTATTTGTGGTACTAGACCATGCGAGAAATACCTACACATGGAGAGGTGAGTTAGTCTTCCCGCCATCTCGAACAAATGCAAACACGAACCATCAGGGTGCTAGAACATCCTTAGCCCATGGCACTCAAAGAGAGAAGAACAAGGAGAGACCAGAAGTAAGTTTCACTCATCCCATAGGGAGAGATAGACCAACCATGGACACCGATAGAGTGGAAAGACAAAGGGAACCTAGAATACCAGGTGGTAGAGATGATTTTCCTCTACCTAGACCTTGTGAACACCCACGAATATTAAGACACACTCAATTAGTAAAGTCAATGAAAAACTACTTTGATGGGAGAGGAGATCCCTATGACCATGTTGCGGAATTTAAGCAAGTGCTACGAGCAGAGCAGGTAGAGGACATGTTCATGCAATATAACGCATTTGGACTAACCTTAAAGAACACGGCTTTAACTTGGTTCCAACCATTGCAGCACAGGCAATTTAGGGATATCCATCACTTGTTAGAGTCATTCATCATAGAATAGACATGATATGTCTTCGTTGATTCATAGCTTCAAACAAACCCCTCAAGAAACAATTAGACTCGCAGGACGTAGGTCTAGACATTATGTTGAAAGATGTCCTATGCAAGAGTTACCCTCACAGGCCAAGCACGTGTGATTGTTTTTAGACGGCCTCTTGAGCTCTAAAATATGCTCCTACGTATACTTGAAGGAACCCAAAACATTAGAGCAGTGTGTATGAATCTATATAGACATTGAGGACAAACTTGGAGACAAGTTGGAACTCTCAAAGGTCTATAAAGACTCAGAAAAAGTGGCCTAAAAACTAGGAGTTTCTAGCAAGCAGATGCATAGGTTAACAACAAACAAGCGTTGTTACACCTGTGGTGGTGATCATATGGCAAATGTGTGTCCCAATGCAACACAACCACAAGCCAACCCTAGTGGCCAATACTGTACAATTGAGAGATGATACACGAATCACACGGCTCAGGACTGCCCATACAACAAACAAGTAGTGCGACAGAACTACCTGCAAGCATACCCACAACTAGGTAGGTATCAAGGTCACTACAATGCTCACCCTCATTACTATAGGCCTCCTCAAAAACTATCCTTATCAGGCTCAATAGAGACCACCACCTGTTTTAGATCAGCAACCATCCCAAGGAGTAGACCCTGATATATGCTCCCATAGAATCCCTATGACTCCAGATGCAAAACCTACGAAACAGAAACCATACTCGTACAATGATAATTATGTTGCTAAGATGAAAGAAGAAGTTGACCGTTTGATAGAAGCACGATTGATTTACAAAATTGAGCATACTCAATGGGTATTCCCCCATTGTGTTTGTGCCCAAGAAGAATGGAAAATTGTGTGTGTGTATTAACCTTAAAAACGTTAATGCCGCTACGATTAGAGACAGTTATCCTCTCCCTATCATAGAACATTTATTGGAAAGAGTTGCAGGCAAGGAATTTTATAGCTTTCTTGATGGTTTCTTAGGCTATAATCAAGTAGCCATTGCTCTAGAAGGTCAACATAAGATAGCTTTTGCCACAGAATGGGGCATATTTGCATTTTATGTGATGCCATTTGGGATGACAAATGCACCCGCCACTTTCCAGTCACTTATGTGCCATGTTTTTAAGGAATTCTTATGCAAGAATTTAGAAGTTTGTCGATGACATATGTGCACATTCCAATATGAGGCAAACTCATATCCCAGAACTAAGACAAGTATTTGACAAATGTTGAGAATATCAGGTTTGTTTGAACCTAGAAAAATGTGTTTTCGTGGTCAGACAAGGCAAAATTCTAGGACACATTATGTCAAAGAACAAAATCTCTATAGATGAAGAAAAACTGAAAGTAATTGCAGCCTTACCTAGACCGAATAATGTAAAAGAAGTACACACATTTATGGGTCATTGTGGTTATTACAAACGATTCATACATATGTATGCAATCATAGGAAAACCTTTGTACTCTCTTTTGACCAAGTTTGAATGGACAGATGATTGTGAAAACTCACTCAATGAACTAAAATGACGTTTGTGCTCAGCACCTATATTGACAACCCCAGATTGGAACAAGCCATTCCATGTACATGTGGATGCATCCAATTATGCCATAGGATGTGTGTTGGCACAACCCACAAATGAAGGAAATGTAGATCTCCCCATAGCTTACGTCAGCAGATAGTTGAATGCATCAGAAAGGAATTACACCACTATGGAATGAGAAGGATTAGGAATGATCTATGCTGTAAAGAAATTCAGGCATTATTTGTTGGCAAATAAATTCAAATTCTTCACTGATCATCAAGCATTATTGTACTTAGTCAATAAGCCATGCAAGACAGGATGACTAATACATTGGTTTCTATTACTCATGGAGTAAGACTTTGAGTAGTAGTCAGGAAAGGAAAGACCCATCTTAGAGCTGACCACCTTTCAAGATTAACCACAAGAGAAGCTCCTCAAGGAATAGCGGATGAATTACCCGATGAATACCTATTTTACCTTGAGATAGTACGAGAACGGGCTAAGCCTATTGTCCATATTCTCACATATGAACCCAAGACTCAAAGAAGGAGAGATTACCAAGTCTCAGAGATATCCAATAATAGCAAGAAGTATATATAAACAAGATAATCAAAAGATTCTTATCTGTTGTGTAGATTAATCAGAACATGGGAATTGGTTGCAATTAGCACATGTAGGTGCATTAAAGCAACATCATTCAAAACGTCGTACCTTGCAGACTCTGCATAGACTAGGAGTATATTGGCCTTCTATGGAAGCAGATGTCTACAAGTTATGTAAAGAATGCCCTGTTTGTTGTGAAAGACATCCGGTAGAACATGCCACATTATATCATATGTCTCTCACACCTGAATGGAGTGAACGTTTAGTGATGTACTTGAGGATGAAAACATTCCCTCAAGGAATGACCTTAGCACGACAACATAGTCTAGAGTAGGAAGCTCAAGACTATTCACTTATTGGCGAAAACTTATATAAACGAGGATGAGACAGATACTTAAGACAATGTGTTCATGAAAGTGATTATTTGAACGTACAAGAGACTACACACCAAGGTGTTCATTTTGGCCATGTTAGAATCATCAAAGCCATACTGTTTGCATGATTATGGTGGCCCACTCTTCATATGGATGCACATACCTATGTTAAGAGATGTGATGTTTGCCAGAGAACTCAGTTTCCTACTCGTAGAGATGAAATGCCATTGACACCCATGATGGGAGGACGTGCATTTTCTAATTGGGGTATAGACTTTGTAGGATCCATTAAACCCCCTGCAAAAGGTACACATGCAGAATACATCATAGTTGCTACAGATTATCTTACCAAATGGGTAGAGGCTAAGGCCTCAAAGAAGAATGATGCACACATGACTGCAAAATTCTTATTTGAAAATGTCTTTACCAGATATGGATTGCCTATAGGGTTAGTGAGCGATCGAAGAACTCACTTTCTAAACCAAGTCATTGAATATTTGTTACAAGATTTTATAGTGATTCACAAGAAATCCGCACCATATCATCCTCAGGCCAATGGTCAAGCAGAAAGCACTAATAAGATCCTTTGTAATGTACTGACGAAACTCGTGAACAACAAATGTTCAAATTGGGACAAACAGTTATATCACACTATTTAGGCATATCAAGTGGCCTACAAGACCGTACTCAATGCAACTCCCTTTCAGATGGTTTTTGGTCAGAATGATGTGCTTCCTTTGGACTTCTTGATACGGACCCTTAAGGTTGCATAAGAACATCAATGGGCCAGCCATGAATTATCATCAAGAATAATGGATTTGGAACGATTAGGAGAAACCAGGCTGAAAGAAAAAACATGCATATATGCAACAAAGAAGCGATAGAAAGCCTATTTTGATGCACATGTGAAAGATAAAGGCTTAAAAGAAGGAGATTTAGTCTTAGAGTATACGCTGAAACAACATGCACGAAAACTAGAAAAGCGAGGTTATGGACCTATGATCATTAACAGACTCTCGAAAAGTGGAGCAGTACAATCAGCCACCCTAGAAGGAGACATAATGTCTAATTACATTAGTGGTTGTAGAGTCAAGCTTTATCAATAACCTCTTATTGAGGATATGCTTAGACGACTCACGTTGGCAAAGAAGCGTAAGGAGGAAGAAAAGAGAATACGGGCAGAAGCTCATGCAAAAGCTATAGAACACATTAAGCGCATGAAGCTGAGAAGACAAGGACTAGGTAGAGAACATTATAACCATCTGGAAACAACACCCAGATACCAGATGGCCATGTGTCAAGCAAAGTCAATTACTCATCCTAGCATAGTGGATAGGAGACAATTCATTACAGTCAGGCTAGAGCACGACAACCCTTGCGATGAGCTCAGGGCTTTAATTGATTCAGGTGCTGCGACTAGTGCGATTAGATGGTCCCACTATAAGGACTCAGGAATAGAAATGCGGCCAATTGAGGCATACCTCATAGGGCTAGGAGGCATGGAAACCCCTTGCATGGGTGAGGTGGACCTTCCTATCCTCATACATGATGTGACCATGACAGCAAAGCTACTAGTGTTCCATGACTACGACCTGATAGAAACCCTAATCCTTGGCCAAGATTGGCTATATGATCACTTAGTGGACCTAAATCTTAGACAAGGCTCCTTGTAGATTGGAACCTTAGACCAGCAGCGAGTGTTACCGCTTGACTTCCCTAACAACACTCCACCTAAGGTATGTAATCCTAGACCATATGAAACGCATGTGACGGAGGACCAGAAGATCCTTGGCCGGATCCCTCACCCAAGCACGCTCTCTCCAAAGTCAACCCCTGAGAGCTTGGTGATGGATAGTTGCCAGATAAAAGAATGGCAACAGATTTTCCCTTGGTCTTCTAGTAGAGGTAAGGTGGGTTGCATCAGCGGACAAATGGGCGCGACACCCCGCGGTGCCCATCCTTCCACACTTACTACGGACTGGCCTAAATTTTTGATAAACAATCAAGCACTTCCTAATGGGCAAGTTCTGCAAGTGTTGGACCTCCCTTCTTTTCCAAAGCGGAGCATCAACTCGACCTCTCCACCCCAACCACGAAGGAGTCAACCACAACGAAGGAACCCAAATCAACGACCATACCAGAATATGCAAAGAAAGCAAAAGTATCAGCATCACAAAACAAGTGGCACGAGATAAATATGGGTGCCAAAAGGACAGAAAGCATTGCCAATTTTCAACAATGCAGACAATGATAAGAAGAAGTTAGGGCAGAAGCAGAGTGAGCATCGGACATCTCCTCGACCTTCTTCTACAAGTACAAATAATCAACACATTTGGATCGCCAAGAAGTGCTTAACTAATCAGCCCACACCCACGCAGATATGGGTACCAAAACAGTGTATCATAGCTCAACACTCAAGCCATGTAACATATACCCCTCATAAATCTCTTCACCCCTCACCACCACCACATCCAATATCATCTTTTGTTCCTCAGTAGAAACTGACCACCCGCTCAGCAACTCTTAGGAAATGGATTCTGAAATGTATCCAGTTGTCTCCTCAAAACCCATTGTCTAACATGACTCCCATCCCGAACAACCAACTCCCTTGTAATAATTCACTCACAACTAAACTTTGTATAAACTCATCTACACTAACCCAACATCACTTGTAATAGCATCTCATCAAGCAATGTATGCACTATCTGAAGCATGTAGGTGTCTAGAGACATGCAGTAGTTTGCAAAAAACATTCCATAGACCACCACACAACACTCGGCTAGACGGGTTACACATCGGTTATGGAAAGGGATTGCGGTCTCACTTTATTGGGATCATGATTAATTTCCATACTAATGTGTTAATCTTTTGTAGAAAATCTTCTACCCCTTCGCATCACTCATTGCGCAAACAGAAGGACCATCTAAAGCTGACCCCAATATATCGATGGTTAATATTGGTGAATTACTGGCTGAACCACACCATACATCACAACCACCTGAATTTCAAGGATTCTCAGGACCAAAGCCAATTGATGATCCTCCAAGGGAATACACTGAAAAAGTTCACCAAAACTCCCATTGGTTCCAAGGTTAAGCAGGACCTTTGGCGGATGCAGACTTCATTTTTGATGCCACATTGACTTTTGACAGTAGTAAATGGGGAAAGTATCAGTTCTTCTCTAGAGAATTTGAGGCGCTTCAAAATACCGAAGACTTAAAGCACATTTGGGCGAGAGCAGGTTTCATAGAGTACTTCAGTGATCCACTGCCCAAACCACACTTTTACAGATGCTACTACCTGGTAACCACACTTACAGCCTTAGAGAACAAGGACTTACCAGGCACTTTCATTTTGCCATCTTTGGTAAATAACCCACCTCTCAAAAATTTCAATCTGTCTAAAAATTTGATGCGAGCCGCAATTAAGATCCACGGAACTCACACGCCGATAGAGCGAGAAAGGTTGATTCCAGAACCGATGAAGCATGGTGATGTTATCAAATGGGAAGACATCTTAGCCATCACACATGAGTTATCTAAGCCATTACGTATATGTATGAAACACTTTGCATTCCCAACTCAGGATCGATTCACTATGCCCCACGAGCGCATTTTGTTTGCACTGTATTTAGCATGTATTGGGCCCCAAACAATAGATTTGGAAAGTTGGATTATTGATCAATTGTATCTAGCACAGCATAGATGGGAAAGAAAGAAAGTTATCCATGGATGTTGCACTCTCACTCAGATTGTGTATATGTGTTTGGCATACGATTTGCCTATAGAGCATGCAATGACTAGTGAAGAGTTGAAGGCATTTAAAGGGATAGCCAAGAAATCCATAAAAGCTATCAAGGGACAGGCAAGCAAGCGCATGCGTGGAACCATCCCATGTTTGCAAGTCCTAGAGTCCCCTTCACTCCAGCCCTCTCCAAAATAGTCACCTACGAAACCACCTGTGCAGTACAACCCATTCGCATACGACTGTCACAATCGATCATCACAGAAGGTATGACCAGTACCATTACCTCTCAAGCAACCACCGCCCAGGAACCTACCCACCACTGCAACAAAAATTCCCAGCTCCATTGGTGCGGAAGCGTTCACTTTCTCTATACCCAATCTCGAAGCAGAACCAATGAATACCACATTCGATTTTGAAATGTCGGATGCTTTTTCAAATGAATTTCAGTTTTTAGAGGGCCAATTTTTCTCTCAGGAATATGAATGACCAAGATACCCTACCACTCCCCCTGATCAACAGCAAGAGCAAGTAGTATCCAGTTGAGAAGAAGAAATGATAGAAATGGACGACGAAGATGGAGATGATGAAGCCAGCCAAGGCACTCATGACTCCCAAGAGAATGTGCAGAACGATGAACAGGAACAACACACAGATACCCAGGGTGACACCAGTACTTATGAAGATGAGACATTTGAAGCAACCGCCTATACATTAGCAATTAAGAAGCTATACTGCACCATCCAAGTAGTTTGGGCATGCAGAAAGCTATCTGAAGAAGAAAGCCAAGCGCTTTTAGAACAGGAACTCGCCACAGGAGGCTTCAAAGAAGACTACCTTCAACATTTCAGAGAACTAGTTAAATCAGTAGGCACTAATGAAGCATTAGGATACTTGCAGAGAAAGCCACTATCGTAGTTTGACCCACGTCGAATTTGATTACTACCAAAACCGGGTCAATACACTTGTGTACGGATGGATGCTCAG
>CM035440.1:52886685-52896685 GCA_020310875.1 Ceratopteris richardii
GAGCACCAAGATTCACTTGCAGTTAGGAGCGTACGTGATCGGCACACTCAAATCAAGGAAGAACCATTCTTGGACCAAGGTTAGAGTAAGCAAGAGGGCATAGGCTAAGTGGAGCAAGAGAGGGAAGTGCAAGAGTCACCAGAGTACGTCGCACAGAAGTGGAAGTGCAAGGTGCATAGAGAGTGACCAAGGATTTTGGTGCAGAGGTGTGCTAAGCTAGAGTTCCCCCAAGTATCTCAAGGTCCTTTGGCAGTGTACGCTTGCCGACAGCAGGTATTCACTCCTCCCCCCTTTGTGGAAGCTTGGTGCAAGGTGTGCACAAGGAGAAGCTTGAAGCAGGTGGAGGTCTGTTGCAGAGGAGGTCGGCAGCAAGAGGACATTGGAATCTTGGATATCTTGTAATTGGGCACTCTGTGGGATTGTGCACAGAGGTATTGGTGTATCTTGTATTTCAACATTGTACTTTTCTTATTGTAATCAAACGGCAGAAACTTCCAAGGTGTATTTTCTCTTTTGGTCTTTTCATTTTCTCCTACAAACCCTCAAACTCCTTCTTGTCAAAGAATCCCCCAACAAATTTGGCACGCACGGTGGGACCTCCAAGGAGCTTTGAGCATAGGAGGCTATATATTGCCATTGGAGGACAATATTCCAGTGTCGACAACATTACTCCAGTGGGCCAAAAGGTGCATACTTTTATCAAGTGTCTCATTTTAAGTGGACTATGCATAGCTCATGACCGCGACCCGGTCACAAACCTTGAGAATCAAGTGCAAGCAGACAAGAAGAAAGACGAACAGAAGATCATCGAGTCCACTTTCATCGACTTCATCGGTAGGAAGCATGGCAGGACAGGTGGACCTAGAAATCTTGCTCTCCAGATTAAACATAAAATTTCCCTCCTTCAGGGGTTTAGCCCAGGAGGACCCAGATGAGCACATTCGACGATTTCTTGCATTATGTAAGACTAGGGGGCTAATGGGTAGGGAAGATGCTTTCTTGATACTCTTCCCCGCCACATTGGAAGGACTGGCAGACAAGTGGTTTAGCCAGTTTGCTGAAAATCACTTTACCTCTTGGGATTTGATGAAAGAGGCCTTTAAGAATCAATTTCAGCATGGCAACACGGCTGAGATCATTATAGAAGAATTGGAAAACTTAAAGTTGGGTCCAGGAGAGAAGTTCCCCGAATTCGTGACCAGGGCCAAAGCATTAATGGCTAAACTACCGGATCCACCACACGACTTCTTTGTCAAGAAGTGGTTAGCCAAACCCTTACCTGTGGTCACCCAATGCAAAATAAAAGAGTTAGTGCTACCTACAGCCTCCATAGAGGAGTTCATCACCACGGCTACAAGACTGGAGCAAATAAGGCACCAATATGGGACAACTTCTTCACCACCAACATATGGTACAGAGATGGAGGATCCAGTGACCCAGCTGAGGAGGGAGTTGGAGGGCTTAAAGAGAAATAAGCCCTACAAAGAGGAGGAGACTGCTGTGGCTCAATTGAGAAGGGAGATTGAAGCACTCAAGCTTCAAAAGGAAGAGGAGGCCCAAGCAGAGGAATTAGCTCAGCTGCGACAGGAGTTGCAGGAGCTCAAAGGAGGGGGCATCAAGAGTGGTCTTTGGTGTTCCATGTGCAGCAAACAAGGGCATATAGTAAGTGAGTGTCCTCTGTTAAGTGTAACTTGCCAATTATGCAGGAAGGTTGGCCATGAGGCCCATGAATGCCAATCAAGGGGAATGCCTGCAACGACATACTGGACACAAGGAGGACCCCTGCCACCAGCAAATGTAATGGCAGCTGCACCCAATCAAGGTAACACTTATAACCCTAGACAGAGGGATAATTTTGGAAATGGGCCTAGAAGGCCAATTATTTGTTTCAGATGTGGGGAATGTGGGCACTATCAAAGTAGGTGCACCCTACCAGAAAATGCCCCCCCTTGCAGAAACTGCCCAGAGGCCAGAGACCACTACACAATTTGTTGTCCTAAGAATCAAGCCTCTTCATCTGGGCCCCACATTCAAATGATTTCCGTGCAGGAAGAAGAAATGGCAAATCAAGTTAAGGTGCCATCACCATCTACCAGGGTGGTGCAGTTAGAGGAAATTGACTCTTTTACTGTGCAGACAAGAAGCAAGGGGAAGGCTCCAGTGGACATGGGTCAAGAATCATTGATTAATGGATTAAACAGAGACAAAGGTGTGTCAGAAGACCTAGCCACCACAAGTGCAGACACAAGGCAAAAGGAAAATTGCACAGGTACCAGTGATGCCATTGGACATGCATTCAGCAGGGCTCATGAGGAGTTGGATAAGTCAAATGGAGCCCAAGCTCTTAAGGAATCAGAAGCCTCCAGACTGCTCAAGTCCATGAAAAAGGAGGTTAGTATTTTTTATTTAATAAGGATGGATGGGAAGTTCAGGTCAGAACTCTTGCAGATAATTGATGAAATGTCCACAACAAGCTTAGTGGCAAAAGCTGCGGTTATGCATAAAGATAAATATGTAGGGGAAGCACCCCTCACAGATTACAAGAGCCCTCGGCTAACCATTTCTATTAAGGTCATGAGTTTCAAGGAGTTATTGTGGATGGTGGTTCTGGCATTAACTTGATGCCTGAATATACCATGAAAAAGATTGGACTATACCCTTCACAACCTGCCAACTTCACTGTAACAATGGCAGACCAAAGCATAGTAAGGCCTATGGGAGTGGTTCCTGGAGTCCCAGTCAGGATACAAGGTACTATCTTTAACTTGGACTTTGTTGTTTTAAGGCTGCCACAGGTAGAAGGAAGCTTCCCACTGTTAATTGGGAGACCTTGGTTAAGGCATGCCAATGTGCTGCATGATTGGGGCAAGGACACAATGTGGGTAAAGCAAGAGGGAAAAGAGTTGCAGCAGATAATTTTAGAAGAAGGCCCAGATAATCAGAAAAATACTAGCATGATGCAGACAATCGGTATTTGTATGGAAGAAGAAGTGGTGGACAACCCAGAAGCAGACCTATTTGAAAGAGCAGATTTATATGAAGATGAAAACATGTTGGCTTGGCTCCATGCAGAAGACCCATCCTCCTGCTATGGAATTTTTCCAAACTCAAGTATAGAAGAAGCATATGAAGAAAAAGAGGAAATCACTCAGGTTGAACCAGTAGCAGTCAAAGGCCATAGCAAAGAGAAGAAAAGCAAAGTCCTTACATGCAGCAGTGATAAAGCTACTCAAATTCATATATCAATGGCCACTTTTTTATGGATTCTGGTATGGCTATCATCTGTTATTTCAATTCTTATGGTAGCAAGTGCAAGGCTTTACAAGAATGTGGAAGTTGCTACTGCAAGTATTTGGGAACATAGGGTTCCACTGGATGAAGAAGCCGGAAGAGTAAAATTAAAATTTTGCAAATCATATCATAAAGTTGCTGGAGGAGATAACATTCTAATGAAGGATTTAGGGTACCCCTCTCAGATGGCCAGGGTGCCCCAGGAGAAGACTAAAGCAACGAAGTGCAGTACAAATGCAGATTATGGAGGAGTCTCTCTCAGTCAACAATACAAGGCTCAAGGCCTATTATCAAGCCAACTGAAGTTTTATGGATCACCTGGACCCTGCAAAAATTGTCCAGGTTGTACATAGTCTTCTCTCGTCTTTTTTATTTAAGTTTTAGTAGTTTTCTTATCCATTTCATGCTTGTTTCTTGAGGTTTTAGCAAATTTAGCAGTCATTTCATCCACTTTGCAAAGGCACAAATTTTGGAATTTTTTTAGAAATTTTTTCAGATTTTTTCAGGCATTTTTTTGGACTTTTTCTAGTATTGTCTCTTTTTCACGTGACTTTTTATTGCCCAATTTGAGGAATAAATGGAGGGTCTCTGTGGTTTGATGAAGGATTTTAGGCTCCACATGAAGAAAATTTCATCTGAATTTTTTCAGAATTTTTTTAGAATTTTTTGGCCAATTTTTGGCATTTTTTTAAGATTTTTCCTTGATTTTTCTCTAAATTGGGCTATTTATATAAAAAAAAAAAAAAAAAAAAAAAAAAAAAAGGCCCCCTAGGGAATTTGCGGGTTCCCAAAAAAAAAAAAAAAAATCCCCCCGCCCCCCCCACCCCCCCCCCCCCGCCCCCCCGCCCCCCCGCGATGTATCTATCTATCTATCTATGTATCTATCTATCTATCTATCTATGTATCTATCTATCTATCTATCTATCTATCTATCTATCTATCTATCTATCTATCTATCTATCTATCTATCTATCTATCCATCTATCTAATTATCTATCTATCTATCTATCTATCTATCTATATATGTTGGAAGTGATGGCTGGATACACTTAGAAGATCAAGCTGGTGCTGCAAATCCTGCTTCACACCTGCCCTCCTTTGACTCCAGATATGCTTAGTAGACTCCTTGAGCTTCCAAATGACACCAAGAAGCTATATATGTGCTTTACAAATTAATTGTGTAATATCCAAATCAAAACAGATGATTTTGAACCTTCACAAGTCCAAAAAACTTTCTATTCCTGTAATGATACCTGCTCAGTCTTAAGCTTAGTGTGACCAGCACACTTACAATTGGATTAATTTCTTCTGGGAGTATTAAATTAACTTAACAAGCTACCATTAGCAAGTTAAATCACTCCAATTGATAAACTATGCACTGAGAATGATCTTTAGCAAAATTAGAGACACCCCCGACTTTTTAGGATCTACACAGAAAAATACCAGAGACTGCTTCGTCTGCAATTTCTCCCAAATGGCTGAATGGAATGACTTGAAACTTTGTAGTGTTGTAGAATACTTTGAGCTGGTTCCAATGAGCTTTGAATCATCCAATTTGGTTCAGTAGATCTGTATGCTCTGTTGAAGTTGACAGACTTGAAGATGGTCACTCAGAGAAAACAGAGACTATGAATGTATGTATATTGATTAACTATAATGATTGTACATTCCCATTGGCATGTAATGTGATGCTCAATGGTACTCAGAGGTGTAGGCTATAGTGTAGCTCACACACACTCAATGATTTGCTTGGAATTGCCTCGAGAAGAGTGAGTCTAACCCGCGACTTTTACATAGCCTTTTTATAGGAGTTTTGAAGAGTGTTTGAATTTGAATTCAAACTAAAGTTCCCTTGATTCTCTCTACTAGACTTAGGGAGATATTCCCTCAACTGATTCATCTAATTTTTCCACGACTCTAGTCTAGTAGGTGTGATTACATGAGTGGTAAAGTCATATAGACTTTTACATAAGATAAATGGTAAGAACAATAAGACTAGGTTCCTATGGTACTTGTTCTATGTGAATACTTCCTTCAAGGGTCCAAACTTTAGCCTTCCAAGGTTCCAATTGTCCAAGTCTTATGTTGAGTCTTCAAGGTACAAATCAAAGCCAAGTGTGAAGGCTTGTTTGCACCAACAGCTCCCCCTCAAGCCAAACACTTTGGCTCAAGTCTTCATCTCTAGTCTTCAATTATTTCCTGCAATCCAATCATGGATTTAAACCTGCATAGCTTGCTTCCATCCAGAGCTTTAGTAAGCAAATCTGCACATTGTATATTAGTAGACACATATGATAATTGAATTTCTTTGCTAAGTAACTTCTCCCTCACATAGTGGTAATGAACCTCTATGTGTTTTGTTCTAGCATGATAAATTGGATTAGCTGCTAGGTGAAGAGAACTTGTGTTATCACCAAATATGATTGGTGGCCTTGTGTATAGGCCCAATTCTGAATATAATAACTTCAACCATATGGCTTCTTGAGTGGCATTGGCTAGCCCTCTGTACTCTGCCTCAGTAGATGATAGGGCTACTGTGGGTTGTTTCTTGGATGACCAAGAAATTGGTTTATCACCTGCAAAGCATATGTAACCAGATGTACTCCTCCTGTCATCCTTGCAACCTGCCCAATCTGCATCTGAATATACCTTAATATCAATGTCTGATGAATATGGAAAGTACAAACCATGATTTTGTGTTCCCTTTAGGTACTTTACTATCTTCTTGGCTGCCTCCAAATGTGGTACTCTTGGTTTATGCATAAATTGGCTAAGTACACTAACACCATATGATATATCAATTCTGGTTAAGGTAGCATAATTAAGACTACCTACCAAACTTTGGTAACTTGTAATATCCTTGAGTTCTTCTCCTTCATGTGCACTGAGTTTGTGGTTGACCTCCATAGGAATGTTTGAGACTTTAGCTTTCTGCAAATTAAACTTCTTGATCATGTCCTGAATGTACTTCTTCTGAGTAATAAAGATACCTGAATTTGTGTAGACCAATTCAAGTCCTAGAAAGTACTTCAATAATCCAAGATCATTGATCTTGAATTCCTTCATCATTTGTCCTTTGATGTGTCTTATCCCCTGAACATCATTTCCTGTAATAATGATGTCATCAACATAGACACACAAGTATATTACCTCTGAATTGTTCTTCTTTATAACAATGAAGTATCTGCTTTACTCATCGCAAATCCTTGATCTAGGAGATAGGTTGTCAACCTGTAATTCCATGCTCTAGGTGCCTGCTTCAATCCATACAGAGCCTTCTTCAATTTACAAACATGATTTACCTTATTGGGATCCTCATAGCCAGGTGGTTGTGACATGTAGACCTCTTCAGATATCCATCCATTCAAGAATGCATTCTTCACATCCAATTGGTACATGTTCCAATTCTTGGATGCAGCTATACTCACCATAACTCTGATAGTTGGCATCTTGGCCACAGGAGAAAATGTCTCCTCATAATCAATGCCTTGGGTTTGTGCAAAGCCTTGGCTACCAACCTAGCTTTATACCTGTTTATTGTGCCATCTGAGTTCCTCTTAAGTTTATAGATCCATCTGGATCCTATCACCTTCATGGAGTCTTTCTTGGGTACCAAGTCCCAAGTATCACTCTCCTTGAGAGCCTCCATTTCTTCATCCATTGCTTCCTTCCATTCTGGTTTAATAATTGCTTCTTCAAATGTACCTGGTTCTTCATTCAAGAGATCCTTTGCAAGATATACAGAGTGCTTGGTTACAAGTGAAGTATCATACCCATACCTAATAGGTTTCTTCTTTTCTCTTTGAGATCTCCTCATAGCTTGAGTTGAGGATTCTGCATTGTCTTCTAGTTGCTTCATCTTCATCTTCCCTTTGGATTTCCAATCCTTGAACTCTTCAATGTTGATGGTGTCTTCATCATCTGAGCTTGTGTCCTCCTTTTGAGTTGGTTCTTGTCTGATAAGCTTTGGAAAGTCTTCTTCCATATCATAAGGTAGGCTAACTTTCCTGCACTCATTTTCATACCATGAATCATTTTCATCAAATATAACATCTCTGCTTACCTTGAAGCCTTTGTTTGAGGGGTTATAGAGCCTGTATCCTTTCTGATTCAAATCATAACCAATGAAGATACACTTTTCAGCCTTAGGGTCTAGCTTTCCCCTTACCTGTGAGGGAATATGCACATATGCAACACACCCAAAGATTTTGCAATGATCCAGAGATGGTCTCTTACCATGCCAAGCCTCATAGGGTGTCATTCCATCAAGTGTCTTTGATGGCAACCTGTTGATTAAGTATGTGGCAGTAGATACACTCTCTGCCCAAAGATAATTTGGTAGTTTTTTCTCATTAAGCATAGACCTAGCTGTCTCTACAATGAGTCTATTCCTCCTTTCAGCTACCCCATTTTGTTCAGGTGAGTACCTTGTAGTAATCTCCCTCTTGATGCCTCTTTCCTGTAGGAAATCTTCAAAGTCATTGGAGAAGTATTCTCCACCACCATCTGACCTTAGCCTCTTCAAATGTCTACCTGTTTGATTCTCAACTAATGCAAGATACCTTTTGAAACAATTAAATACTTCATCTTTATGTTTCATGAAGTACAAGACAGTCCATCTGCTATAGTCATCAATAAAGGACACATAGTACCTTGATCCAGATATGGATGGCTCCTTGCTTGGTCCCCAAACATCTGTATGCACCAATTCCAAATAATCTTCATGCATAAAACCTTTCTTGGTATAGGGTAATCTGTGTGACTTACCAAACTGACAAGCCCCACACTTGTATATCATGTGTTGCTTGGATACATTAGGTATCCCAAGCACACATTGATCCCTGCTCATTTGTTTTATGGTCCTCTCTCCAATGTGACCTAATCTCTTGTGCCACATCTCCAATTCTGATAGGGTTTGGTCCTTATAGTTGTACAAGGCAATATTTTTAGTATCCTCAAGTTCAAAGGTAAATAATCTACCTGATTTCTCTCCCTTGGCTATCCTTCTGAATCCATGTCTTGGATCCTCCACATATGCACCATGTTGAGTGAACCTGACCTGTAGACCTTTTTCAACAATCTGACCTACACTCATCAGATTCTTGGTGATTGTTGGAACATACAACACTCTGCTTAGTAAATTCTGATTACCATCACTTGTTTTGACATTGCCTACTTTAACAACTGAATGTTTAGTGTCATCACCTGTCTGCACTTGGTGCTTGCCTTTGGGTTCTTCCAAATCAGAGAGTAAGGCAACATTTCCAGCTACATGGTTAGAGCAACCTGAATCAATATAGAACAAATGATCATCATTGATACCTGATTTAGATGTCATGTTCATAATCAACAAGGAATCATCTTGATCCTCTGCATAATTGTTGTAATCCTTTCTGTTCCTGTATCCACCTTGATAATTGCCATTGTGATTGTAGCTATTGTTGTAATTATTGTTGTAGCCATGGTAGCCTTGAGATTGATTGAATCTGCCTCTGCCTTGGGAGTATCCTCCTCTTTGGTGACCTCTTCCTCTTTGGTTCTTGTAGTTCTTGTAGCATTCATCTATAGTATGGTTAGACAAGCCACAAATATTGCATGGAGATTGGTTATAGAGTCTCCCCCTACCTGACTTACCTCCTCTGCCCCTACCTCTAGATGATCTACCTCTCCCTGCATAGTTTGCTTGGGAGGTAGATCCTTCTTCATCAACCTTCTTGCTTTTACCCTTATCTTTAGACTTCTTATCTGTATATAGGGCAGAGGGATTGTTACCTTTTGATTGCTCTCCATTCTTTGTGATCTTTGCTTCATGTGTAAAGAGTTGTCCAATCAGAGTTTTTAGATCAGGTGTTTGGATGTCCATGTACAAATCCATTGCTGTGGTAAAGCTCTCCCACTTGTCATCTGCCTTTAGTCCATTGATCACTTGTCTGACTATTTGCTCTTCCTCAATTTCTTCTCCAACACTTGCAAGTTGATCTGCAATGTCTTTGACTTTGGTGACAAAATCTGAGACACATTGTTTTGATTGCTTCCTAAGAGTTGTAAACTCAATCCATAGCTGATTCTTTCTAGCCCTTGTGCTTGATGAAAAGTATGTTGACAAGGTTTCCCAAGTCTCTTGGGAAGTCTTACAATTCCTTACATGAGGTAGAAGGAAATCAGAGATAGAGTTTAGAAGATATGACCTTGCCAGAGCATCTTTTGCACACCATTGGTTGAGCCTCTCATGTTCATCCTTTGTAGGTAGGCCTCTGGTCTTGAATGAGGGCAACTCCTCATCTCCTGATATGTATCCATACAAGCTTCTCCCTTGTAGATAGGTCTTCATTCTCAATGACCAAGCCTGGTAATTATTTCTATCCAATTTGTCAATGAAGGAAGGGAAACCATCACCCATGATTACCTTATTTGCTCTGATACCACTGTTGGAAGTGATGGCTGGATACACTTAGAAGATCAAGCTGGTGCTGCAAATCCTGCTTCACACCTGCCCTCCTTTGACTCCAGATATGCTTAGTAGACTCCTTGAGCTTCCAAATGACACCAAGAAGCTATATATGTGCTTTAAAAAATTAATTGTGTAATATCCAAATCAAAACAGATGATTTTGAACCTTCACAAGTCCAAAAAACTTTCTATTCCTGTAATGATACCTGCTCAGTCTTAAGCTTAGTGTGACCAGCACACTTACAATTGGATTAATTTC
>CM035440.1:52921685-52929185 GCA_020310875.1 Ceratopteris richardii
TTTGCAAGATATACAGAATATTTAGTTACAAGAGAAGTGTCATACCCATATCTGATAGGCTTCTTACTTTCTCTCTGAGATCTCCTCATAGCTTGAGTTGAGGATTCTGGCATATCCTCTAGCTTCTTCATTTTCATCTTCCCTTTGGACTTCCATGCTTTGAATTCCTCAAGGTTAATTGTGTCATCATCATCTGAGCTTGATTCGTCTTTCTAGATTGGTTCCTCTTTGGTGAGCTTTGGGAAATCTTCTTCCATATCATAAGGTAGACTAACCTTCCTGCATTCATTCTCATACCATGAGTCATTCTCATCAAAAATGACATCTCTGCTTACTTTGAAACCTTTGTTTGAGGGGTTGTAGAATCTGTACCCTTTCTGGTTCAAGTCATAACCAATGAAGATACATTTTTCAGCTTTAGGGTCTAGCTTTCCCCTTACCTGTGAGGGAATATGCACATATGCTACACAACCAAAAATTTTGCAATGATCCAATGATGGTCTCTTACCATGCCAAGCTTCATAAGGTGTCATGCCATCAAGAGACTTTGATGGCAACCTGTTGATGAGATAGGTGGCAATAGATACACTCTCTGCCCAAAGATAATTTGGCAACTTCTTTTCATTAAGCATAGAACTAGCTGTTTCTACAATGAGTCTATTCCTTCTTTCAGCTACCCCATTTTGTTCAGGTGAGTACCTTGTAGTTATTTCCCTTTTGATGCCTCTTTCCTGCAAGAAATCTTCAAACTCATTGGAGAAGTATTCTCCTCCTCCATCTGACCTTAGCCTCTTCAAGTTTCTTCCTGTTTGATTTTCAACAAGTGCAAGATACCTCTTGAAACAATTAAACACTTCATCTTTATGCTTCATAAAGTATAAGACAGTCCATCTGCTATAATCATCAATGAAGGAAACATAGTACCTTGATCTTGAAATGGAGGGATCCTTGCTAGGTCCCCAAACATCTGTGTGTACCAAGTCTAGGTAGTCTTCATGCATGAAACCTTTCTTTGAATAGGGCAACCTGTGAGACTTACCAAACTGACAAGCACCACACTTGTAAATCATGTGTTGCTTGGACACATTAGGTATTCCAAGCACACATTGATCCCTGCACATTTGCTTTAGGGTTCTTTCACCTATGTGACCTAACCTCTTGTGCCATATTTCTAACTCTGAAAGTGTTTGATCCTTGTAATTGTATAAAGCAATGTTCTTGGTGTCTTCTAGCTCAAAAGTAAACAATCTACCTGATTTTTCTCCCTTGGCTATCCTTCTGAATCCATGTCTTGGGTCCTCCACATATGCTCCATGTTGAGTGAACCTGACCTGCAAACCTTTCTCCACAATCTGACCAACACTCATTAGGTTCTTGGTAATGGTTGGTACATAAAGTACCCTGCTCAATAGGTTCTGGTTTCCATCACAAGTTTTCACATTTCCAATTTTTACAACAGAATGCTTAGTATCATCACCTGTCTGTACCTGATGTTTGCCCTTGGGTTCTTCTAAATCAGAGAGTAGTGCCACATTACTAGCTACATGGTTAGAACACCCTGAATCAATATAAAATAAATGATCATCATTTGTACCTGCCTTGGAGGTCATATTCATGATCAATAGGGAGTCATCTTGCTCCTCTGTGTAGTTGTTGTAATCCCTTCTATTTCTGAGTCCACCTTGGTAGTTACCATTGTGGTTGTGGTTGTAATTGTTGTTGTATTGATTGTTGTATCCATTGTAGCCTTGGTGTTGGTTGAATCTACCTCTACCTTGAGAGTATCCACCTCTTTGATAGCCTCTTCCTCTCTGATTCTTATAATTTCTGTAGCATTCATCTGTGGTATGGTTAGACAATCCACAAATGTTGCATGGTGATGAGTTGTAGGGTCTCCCCCTACCTTGCTTACCTCCTATTGGATGTGATGGCTGGGTACAATCAGAAGATCAGGTTGATGCTGCTAGACCTGCTTCACACCTGCCCTCTTTTCTCTTCAGATATGGTTAGGAGACTTCTTGAGCTTCCAAAATGACACCAAGAAACTATATATGTGCTTTACAAATCAATTGTGTAATGACCAAATCAAAACAGATGATTTTGAACCTTCACAAATCCTAAAAACTTTCTATTCCTGTAATGATACCTGCTCAGTCCTAAGCTCAGGGTGACCAGCACACTTGCAATTGGTTTAATTCCTTCTGGGAGTATTAAATTAACTTAACAAGCTACCATTAGCAAGTTAAATCACTCCAAATAACAAACTATACACTGAGCATGATCTTTAGCAAAATCAGAGACACCCCCGATTTTTTAGGAACAACACAGAAATATACCAGTGACTGCTTCGACCGTGATTTCTCTCAATTGACTGAATAGAATGACTCGAAATTTTGTAGTGTTGTAGAATGCTTTGAGCTGGTTCCAATGAGCCCTAGATCATTCAATTTGGTTCAGTAGATCTTGAGATATGCCCTGTTGAAGTTGACAGACTTTAAGGTGAATGACTTAGAGAACACAGAGTTAAGAACTATGAGTATATGTATTGAAACTATCAAATGTACATTCCCATTGGCATGTAGGATGATGCCCAATGGTACTCAGAGGTGTAGGCTAAGTAGTAGCTCTCACACACTCTATGATCTGCTTGGATTAGTCTCGGGAAGTGAGCCACGCACCCGCGACTTTTACATAGCTCTTTTATAGGAATTTTGAACAAATTTGAATTTGAATTCAAATTAGAGTTCCCTTGATTCTCTCTACTAGACTTAGGGAGATATTCCCTCAACTAGATCATCTACTTTTTCCACAACTCTAGTCTAGTAGGTGTGATTACATAATTGATTAAGTCATATTGACTTTTACATTGGGTAAAGAGTAACAATCAATTAAGCATCAGTTTCTATGGTTCAAATGTATTCTTCATGGGTTCAAACTTTATCTTTCCAAGGTCCAATAGTCCAAGCTTTATGTTGAATCTTCAAGGCACACAACAAAGCCAAGTGTTAAGGCTTGTTTTGCACCAACAGCTCCCCCTCAAGCCAAACACTTGCTTGAGTCTTCATTTTTAATCTTCAATGATATCCTGTAATCCAATCATGGATTTAAACCTGCATAGCTTGCTCCCATCCAAAGCTTTTGTAAGCAAATCTGCACATTGAATATTAGTGGACACATATGATAATTGGATTTCCTTGCTAAGTAATTTCTCCCTCACATAGTGGTAATGAACCTCTATGTGTTTTGTCCTAGCATGATAAACAGGGTTAGCAGCTAGGTGAAGTGAACTTGTGTTATCACCAAATATGATTGGTGGCCTTGTGTATAGGCCCAATTCTGAATAGAGTAATTTCAACCATATTGCTTCTTGAGTAGCATTGGCTAGCCCTCTGTACTCTGCCTCAGTAGATGATAGGGCTACTGTGGGTTGTTTCTTGGATGACCAAGAAATTGGTTTATCACCTGCAAAGCATATGTAACCAGATGTACTCCTCCTGTCATCCTTGCAACCTGCCCAATCTGCATCTGAGTATACCTTGATGTCAATGTTTGATGAATATGGATAATACAAACCATGATTTTGTGTTCCCTTTAGGTACTTTACTATCTTCTTGGCTGCCTCCAAATGTGGTACTCTTGGCTTATGCATAAATTGGCTAAGTACACTAACACCATATGAGATATCAATCCTAGTTAAGGTAGCATAATTAAGACTACCTACCAAACTTTGGTAACCTGTAATATCCTTGAGTTCTTCTCCTTCATGTGCACTGAGTTTGTGGTTGACCTCCATAGGAATGTTTGAGACTTTAGCTTCCTGCAAATTAAACTTCTTGACCATGTCCTGAATGTACTTCTTCTGAGTAATGAATATACCTGAATTTGTGTAGACCAATTCAAGTCCTAGAAAGTACTTCAATAATCCAAGATCATTGATCTTGAATTCCTTCATCATTTGACTTTTGATGTGTCTAATTCCTTGAACATCATTTCCTGTAATAATGATGTCATCAACATAGACACACAAGTATATTACCTCTGAATTGTTCTTCTTTATAAACAATGAAGTATCTGCTTTACTCATCACAAATCCTTGATCCAAGAGATAGGTTGTCAACCTGTAATTCCATGCTCTAGGTGCCTGCTTCAATCCATACAGAGCCTTCTTCAATTTGCAAACATGATTTACCTTATTGGGATCCTCATAGCCAGGTGGTTGTGACATGTAGACCTCTTCAGATATCCATCCATTCAAGAATGCATTCTTTACATCCAATTGGTACATGTTCCAATTCTTGGATGCAGCTACACTCACCATAATTCTGATAGTTGGCATCTTTGCCACAGGAGAAAAAGTCTCCTCATAATCAATGCCTTGGGTTTGTGCAAAACCCTTGGCTACCAACCTAGCTTTGTACCTGCTTATTGTACCATCTGAGTTCCTTTTGAGTTTGTAGATCCATCTGGATCCTATCACCTTCATGGAGTCCTTCTTGGGTACCAAGTCCCAAGTATCACTCTCCTTGAGAGCCTCCATTTCTTCATCCATGGCTTCCTTCCATTCTGGTTTAGTAATAGCTTCCTCAAATGTACCTGGTTCTTCACTTAAAATATCCTTTGCAAGATATACAGAGTGCTTGGTTACAAGTGAAGTATCATATCCATACCTAATTGGTTTCTTCTTCTCTCTTTGAGATCTCCTCATAGCTTGAGTTGAGGATTCTGGATTGTCTTCAAGTTGCTTCATTTTCATCTTCCCTTTGGATTTCCAAGCCTTGAACTCTTCAATGTTGATGGTGTCTTCATCATCTGAGCTTGTGTCCTCCTTCTGAGTTGGTTCTTGCCTGACAAGCTTTGGAAAGTCTTCTTCCATATCATAGGGTAGGCTAACTTTCCTGCATTCATTTTCATACCATGAATCATTTTCATCAAAGATGACATCTCTGCTTACCTTGAAGCCTTTATTTGAGGGGTTATAGAACCTGTATCCTTTCTGATTCAAATCATAACCAATAAAGATACACTTTTCAGCCTTAGGGTCTAGCTTTCCCCTTACCTGTGAGGGAATATGCACATATGCAACACACCCAAAGATCTTGCAATGATCCAGAGATGGTCTCTTACCATGCCAAGCCTCATAGGGTGTCATTCCATCAAGTGTCTTTGATGGCAACCTGTTGATTAAGTATGTGGCAGTAGATACCTCTCTGCCCAAAGATAATTTGGTAGTTTTTTCTCATTAAGCATAGACCTAGCTGTCTCCACAATAAGTCTATTCCTCCTTTCAGCTACCCCATTTTGTTCAGGTGAGTACCTTGTGGTAATCTCCCTCTTGATGCCTCTTTCCTGCAAGAAGTCTTCAAAGTCATTGGAGAAGTATTCTCCACCACCATCTGACCTTAGCCTCTTCAAGTGTTTACCTGTTTGATTCTCAACTAATGCAAGATACCTTTTGAAACAATTAAATACTTCATCTTTATGTTTCATGAAGTACAAGACAGTCCATCTGCTATAGTCATCAATAAAGGACACATAGTACCTTGATCCAGATATGGATGGCTCCTTGCTTGGTCCCCAAACATCTGTATGCACCAATTCCAAGTAGTCTTCATGCATAAATCCTTTCTTGGTGTATGGCAATCTGTGTGACTTACCAAACTGACAAGCCCCACACTTGTATATCATGTGTTGCTTGGATACATTAGGTATCCCAAGCACACATTGATCTCTACTCATTTGCTTTATGGTCCTTTCTCCAATATGACCCAATCTCTTGTGCCACATCTCCAATTCTGATAGGGTTTGGTCCTTATAGTTGTACAAGGCAATATTCTTAGTATCTTCAAGTTCAAAGGTAAATAATCTACCTGATTTCTCTCCCTTGGCTATCCTTCTGAATCCATGTCTTGGATCCTCCACATATGCACCATGTTGAGTGAACCTGACCTGTAGACCTTTTTCAACAATCTGACCTACACTCATCAGATTCTTGGTGATTGTTGGAACATACAATACTCTACTTAGCAAATTCTGATTACCATCACTTGTTTTGACATTACCTACTTTAACCACTGAATGTTTAGTGTCATCACCTGTCTGCACTTGGTGCTTGCCTTTAGGTTCTTCCAAATCAGAGAGTAAGGCAACATTCCCAGCTACATGGTTGGAGCAACCTGAATCAATATAGAACAAATGATCATCATTGATACCTGATTTAGATGTCATGTTCATAATCAATAAGGAATCATCTTGATCCTCTGCATAATTGTTGTAATCCTTTCTGTTCCTGTATCCTCCTTGATGATTGCCATTGTGATTGTAGCTATTGTTGTAGTTATTGTTGTAATTATTGTTGTAGCCATGGTAGCCTTGAGATTGATTGAACCTGCCTCTCTGGTGACCTCTTCCTCTTTGATTCTTGTAGTTCTTGTAGCATTCATATGTAGTATGATTAGACAAGCCACAAATATTGCATGGAGATTGATTATAGGGTCTCCCCCTACCTGACTTACCTCCTCTGCCCCTACCTCTAGATGATCTACCTCTCCCTGCATAATTTGCTTGGGAGGTGGATCCTTCTTCATCAACTTTCTTACTTTACCCTTGTCTTTAGACTTCTTATCTGTATATAGGGCAGAGGGATTGTTACCTTTTGATTGCTCTCCATTCTTTGTGATCTTTGCTTCATGTGTGAATAGTTGTCCAATCAGTGTTGTTAGATCAGGTGCTTGAATGTCCATGTACAAGTCCATTGCAGTGGTAAAGCTCTCCCACTTGTCATCTGCTTTGAGTCCATTGATCACTTGTCTGACTATTTGCTCTTCTTCAATTTCTTCTCCAACACTTGCAAGTTGATCTGCAATGTCTTTGACTTTGGTGACAAAATCTGAAACACATTGTTTTGATTGCTTCCTAAGAGTTGTAAACTCAATCCATAGCTGATTCTTTCTGGCCCTTGTGCTTGATGAGAAGTATGTTGACAAGGTCTCCCAAGTCTCTTGGGAAGTCTTACAGTTCCTAACATGAGGTAGAAGGAAATCAGAGATAGAGTTTAGAAGATATGACCTTGCCAAAGCATCTTTAGCACACCATTGATTAAGTCTCTCATGCTCATCCTTTGTAGGTAGGCCTCTGGTTTTGAATGAGGGCAACTCCTCATCTCCTGATATGTATCCATACAAGCTTCTCCCTTGCAGATAGGTCTTCATTCTTAATGACCATGCCTGGTAGTTATTTCTATCCAATTTGTCAATGAAAGAGGGGAAACCATCACCCATGATTACCTTGTTTTGCTCTGATACCACTGTTGGATGTGATGGCTGGGTACAATCAGAAGATCAGGTTGATGCTGCTAGACCTGCTTCACACCTGCCCTCTTTTCTCTTCAGATATGGTTAGGAGACTTCTTGAGCTTCCAAATGACACCAAGAAACTATATATGTGCTTTACAAATCAATTGTGTAATGACCAAATCAAAACAGATGATTTTGAACCTTCACA
>CM035440.1:52936685-52941685 GCA_020310875.1 Ceratopteris richardii
ACTTGATTTTGTTTAGTAGGTCCTGAGATATGCTCTGTTGAAGTTGACAGACTTGGAGATGATGACTCAAAGAAAATCAGAGATAAATGAATGTAAGTATTTGTATTAGATCATGTAAATGTACATTCCCATTGGCATGATACACATAGCCAAATGGTACTCAGAGGTGTGGGCTATGGAGTAGACCTTAAACACTCAATGATCACAGATATTAGCCTCGGGAATTGAGCTGAAGTGAGAGACACACACGCGACTTTTTCCTTCATCTTTTATAGAGGTTGAGTGATCATTTGAATTTGAAATTCAAATCTAGGCTCCCTAGAATCTCTCTTCTAAAGTTAAGGAGATATTCTCTCCAATTACACCTTCCAATTTCCATGACTAATCAAGTAGGTGTGATTACATGTAAATGCCAAGTCATATAGACTTTTACAATGGGTAAGAAGTAAGAACTTATAAGCATAAGTTCACATGGTCCTTTCTCCAAGTGAATTAAACTTCCAAGATGTCAACACCATATTTCTAAGGTTCCAAGCCAAGTGTGAAGGCTTGAAATGCACCAACAGCTCCCCCTCAAGCCAAGCACTTTGGCTTAAGTCTTCATCTTTTAGTCTTCAATCACATCCTGCAATCCAATCATGGATTTGAATCTGCATAGCTTGTTTCCATCCAATGCTTTAGTGAGTAAATCTGCACATTGCATATTAGTAGACACATATGTCAATTGAATCTCTTTGCTTAGCAATTTCTCTCTCACATAGTGGTAATGAACCTCTATGTGTTTTGTCCTAGCATGATATATTGGATTAGCTGCAAGGTGAAGAGAGCTTGTGTTGTCTCCAAAGATAATTGGTGGCCTTGTATATAGGCCTAACTCTGTATATAGAAGCTTCAACCAGATAGCTTCTTGAGTGGCATTGGCAAGCCCTCTACACTCTGCTTCAGTGGATGACAATGCCACTGTAGGTTGCTTCTTGGATGACCAAGAAATAGGTTTATCTCCTGCAAAACAAATGTAACCTGATGTGCTTCTCCTATCATCCTTGCATCCTGCCCAATCTGCATCTGAGTATACTTTAATGTCAATATCTGATGTATAAGGAAAGTAAAAACCATGATTCTGAGTTCCTTTGAGGTACTTCAAGATTTTCTTTGCTGCCTCTAGGTGAGGTACCCTTGGTTTGTGCATGATTGGCTTAGCACACTAACTCCATATGCTATGTCAATTCTTGTCAAAGTAGCATAATTCAACTGCCTACCATGCTTTGATATCCTGTAATGTCTTGTATTTTATCCCCTTCATGAGCACTTAGCTTTAGGTTGACCTCCATTAGAGTAGTTGAGACTTTAGCATCCTGCAAGCCAAACTTCTTGACCATATCCTGTACATACTTCTTTTGAGTGATATATATACCTGAGTTGGTGTAGACTAACTCAAGACCTAAGAAGTACTTCAATAATCCAAGATCATTAATCTTGAATTCTTTCATCATCTGACTTTGATGTGTCTAATCCCATTGACATCATTACCTGTAATGATGATGTCATCAACATAAACACACAAGTAGATTACCTCTGTACTACTTCTCTTTATGAATAGGGAGTGTCTGCTTTACTCATCACAAATCCTTGGTCTTGGAGGTAGGTTGGTCAACATGTAATTCCATGCTCTAGGTGCCTGCTTCAAACCATATAGAGCCTTCTTCAATTACAAACATAGTTTACCTTCTTGGGATCTTCATAGCCAGGTGGTTGTGACATGTAGACTTCTTCAGATATCCATCCATTCAAGAAAGCATTCTTGACATCTAATTGGTACATGTTCCAATTCTTGGATGCAGCTACACTCACCAATATTCTGATAGTTGGCATCTTAGCCACAGGAGAAAATGTCTCCTCATAATCAATGCCCTGGGTTTGTGCAAAACCCTTGGCTACCAACCTAGCTTTGTACCTGTTTATTGTTCCATCAGAATTCCTCTTTAGCTTGTAGATCCATCTGGATCCTATCACCTTCATAGATTCCTTCTTGGGTACCAAGTCCCAAATCACTCTCCTTGAGAGCTTCCATTTCTTCATCCATAGCTCCTTTCCATTCTGGTTTGGTGATTGCTTCTTCATAGGTACCTGGTTCTTCATTCAACAAATCCTTTGCAAGATATACAGAATGCTTGGTTACAAGAGAAGTATCATACCCATATCTGATAGGCTTCTTACTTTCTCTCTGAGATCTCCTCATTGCTTGAGTTAAGGATTCTGGTATATCCTCTAGCTTCTTCATCTTCATCTTTCCTTTGGACTTCCATGCCTTGAATTCCTCAAGATTGATAGTGTCATCATCATCTGAGCTTGAGTCTTCTTTCTGAATTGGTTCCTCCTTGGTAAGCCTTGGAAAATCTTCTTCCATATCATAGGGTAGACTAACCTTCCTGCATTCATTCTCATACCATGAGTCATTCTCATCAAAGATGACATCTCTGCTTACCTTGAAGCCTTTGCTTGTTGGGTTGTAGAATCTGTATCCCTTTTGCTTCAAATCATAACCAATGAAGATACACTTTTCAGCTTTAGGGTCTAGCTTTCCCCTTACCTGTGAGGGAATATGCACATATGCTACACAACCAAAGATTTTACAATGATCCAGAGATGGTCTCTTACCATGCCAAGCTTCATATGGTGTCATACCATCAAGTGATTTGGATGGCAACCTATTTATGAGATAGGTGGCAGTGGATACACTCTCTGCCCAAAGATAATTTGGCAATTTCTTTTCATTAAGCATAGACCTAACTGTTTCTACAATGAGTCTATTCCTTCTTTCAGCTACTCCATTTTGTTCAGGTGAGTACCTTGTGGTTATCTCCCTTTTGATGCCTCTTTCGTGCAAGAAATCTTCAAACTCATTTGAGAAATATTCTCCTCCACCATCTGACCTTAGCTTTTTCAAGCTTCTTCCTGTTTGATTTTCAACAAGTGCAAGATACCTCTTGAAACAATTAAACACTTCATCTATATGCTTCATAAAGTATAAGATAGTCCACCTGCTATAGTCATCAATGAAGGACACATAATACCTTGAACCTGAAATGGAAGGGTCCTTGCTAGGTCCCCAAACATCTGTGTGTACCAAGTCTAGGTAGTCTTCATGCATGAAACCTTTCCTTGAATAGGGCAACCTGTGAGACTTACCAAACTGACATGCTCCACACTTATAAATCATGTGTTGCTTGGATACATTAGGTATCCCAAGCACACATTGATCCTTGCACATTTGCTTTAGGGTTCTTTCACCTATGTGGCCTAACCTCTTGTGCCATATTTCTAACTCTGAAAGTGTTTGATCCTTGTAATTATATAAAGCAATGTTCTTGGTGTCTTCTAGCTCAAAAGTAAACAATCTACCTGATTTCTCTCCCTTGGCAATTCTTTTGAAACCATGTCTTGGGTCCTCCACATATGCTCCATGTTGTGTGAATCTGACCTGCAAACCTTTCTCCACAATCTGACCAACACTCATTAGATTCTTGGTGATGGTTGGTACATAAAGTACCCTGCTCAATAGATTCTGGTTACCATCACATGTCTTTACATTTCCAATTTTTACAACAGAATGTTTAGTATCATCACCTGTCTGTACCTGATGTTTGCCCTTGGGTTCTTCCAAATCAGAGAGTAGTGCCACATTACCAGCTACATGGTTAGAACATCCTGAATCAATATAAAATAAATGATCATCATTTGTACCTGCCTTGGAGGTCATATTCATGATCAATAGGGAGTCATCTTGCTCCTCTGTGTAGTTGTTGTAATCCCTTCTATTTCTGAATCCACCTTGGTAGTTTCCATTGTGGTTGTGGTTGTAATTGTTCTTGTACTGATTGTTGTATCCATTGTAGCCTTGGTGTTGGTTGAACCTGCCTCTCCCTTGAGAGTATCCACCTCTTGAGTAGCCTCTTCCTCTCTGATTCTTGTAGTTTTTGTAGCATTCATCTGTGGTATGATTGGACAATCCACAAATGTTGCATGGTGATGAGTTGTAGGGTCTCCCCCTACCTAGCTTACCTCCTCTGCCTCTTCCTCTAGAAGATCTACCTCTCCCTGCATAATTAGCTTGAGAGGTAGAGCCTTCTTCTTCCTGCTTCTTCCCTTTACTTTTATCCTTAACTTCTTATCAGTATATAGAGCAGAGGGGTTGTTACCTTTTTGATTGATCTCCTGCCTTTGTAAACTTTGCTTCATGTGTAAATAGTTGGCCCATGAGTGTTGTGAGATCTGGAGTATGCATGTCCATGTAGAGGTCCATTGCAGTGGTGAAGCTTTCCCACTTATCATCTGCCTTGAGTCCATTTGTTACTTGCCTGACTATTTGTTCCTCTTCTATCTCCTCTCCAATACTTGCTAATTGGTCTACCACATCTTTAATCTTGGTCACATACTCTGAGACTGATTGCTTAGGCTGCTTCCTAAGGGTTGTGAATTCGATCCACAGTTGATTCTTCCTGGCCCTTGTGTTGGAAGAGAAATATGTTGACAGAGTTTCCGAAGTCTCTTGGGAAGTCTTACAGTTCCTTATATGAGGTAAAAGGAAATTAGATATAGAGTTAAGAAGGTAAGACCTTGCTAAAGCATCCTTTGCACACCATTGGTTGAGCCTCTCTTGTTCATCCTTGGTGGGTAGTCCTCTAGCTTTGAATGAGGGCAGTTCCTCATCTCCTGATATGAATCCAAATAAGCTTCTGCCTTGTAGATAGGTCTTCATTCTCAATGACCAAGCTTGCTAATTGTTCCTGTCCAAATTGTTAATGAATGAAGGAAAACCATCTCCCATTGTTACCTTGTTTGCTCTGATACCACTGTTTGGAGAAATGGTTGGATTCACTCAGAAGATTGAGTTGATGCTGCTAATCCTGCTTTGCACCAGCCCTCCTTTGCTTCAGATATGCTTAGTAGACTCCTTGAGCTTCCAAATGATACCAAAATATGCTATATGTACTTTGGAA
>CM035440.1:52949185-52951685 GCA_020310875.1 Ceratopteris richardii
CCTTCACTTAGGGTTCCTTTGATATATCTGAGTACCCTTTGGGCTGCAATCCAATGAGTCTTCTTTGGACAATGCATAAATTGTGACAACACACCTACTGCATATGATAGATCTGGCCTTGTCAAGGTAGCATAGATTAAGCTACCTACCAAACTCTGATATTTCTTCATATCATTGAACTCTTCACCTCCATACCTGCTTAATTTATGATTTACCTCCAATGGTGTAGTTGAGGTCCTGCAATCTTCCATGTTAAACTTGACTAGAAGATTCTTCAAGTATCTCTCTTGTGAAACATATACTCCATGTTGAGTATACACAATCTGCATTCCTAGAAAATAAGATAAGTTTCCCAAATCACTTATCTTAAACTCCTTCTCTATTTGTCTTTTGAGTTCATTGATTCCTTGAGCATCTGTTCCTGTAACAATAATATCATCAACATAAATGCACATGTAAATGTATCCATTTTCACTTGCCTTCACTAGCAAGCTACTATCTGCCTTTGATGCTTGAAATCCACATTCATTCAAGAACTTGACCAATCTGTAATTCCAAGCTCTTGGGGCTTGCTTCAACCCATATAAAGCTCTCTTGAGCTTACACACATAATCTGATCCAATTGATTCCATGAAGCCTTCTGGTTGCTCCATATATACTTCATCTGCAATGTATCCATTTAGAAATGCATTTTTCACATCCAATTGTGATAATTTCCATCCTTTACAAGCAGCAATAGCAATCAATGTCCTAATTGTAGTCATCTTAGCAACAGGACTAAAGGTTTCATCATAATCTACCCCATAAGTTTGGGCATAACCTTTGACCACAAGTCTAGCCTTATATCTAGACACCTTACCATCTGCAAACCTCTTTGTTTTATATACCCACTTACATCCAATGACCTTCTGATTCTTTGGTCTTGGTACTAGTTCCCAAGTTTCATTTTCAAGTAGAGCATCATACTCTTCCTACATTGCCTTCTCCCAATTCTGTTTACCTTTGGCTTCTTCATAAGTGGTTGGATCTTCTTCTGTTTTCACAATATAGGCATAATCTTTTGTGGTTAGGAAAGATGTATCATAACTATACCTTATAGGTTCTTTCCTTTCTCTTGTGGATCTTCTGATTTCTGCATTCCTTGAAGTTTCAGCCTCATTTGATTCTGGATCAAATCTTGGCCCTTCTTCTACATGATCCTGCACTCTACTTCTAGAGTCAACTTCATCAACAATTTCTTCACATACTTTTACCTTTGCCTTTCCTTTCCTTTGTATTTCTTCAACACTTGCAAACTCATTTGGTGATCCTGTATACCATATATTTTGCTCATCAAATGTCACATCTTTAGTAACAAGAAATTGCTTTGTAGATGGACTCCACAACCTGTAACCCATCTGTCTATCATCATATCCAATAAACACATACTTCTCTGCTTTTGGTTCTAGCTTATGTCTTAATTGTGAAGGAACATAAGCATATGCAATACATCCAAATACTTTACAATGATCAAGAGTAGGCTTCTTACCCCACCATGCTTCATAAGGGGTTCCTCCATCCAAAGCTTTGCAAGGCAACCTATTCACAAGGTATGTTGCAGTGTTAATGGCTTCTGCCCATAAGTAATTTGGACAATTCTTTTCCTTCATCATGGCTCTTGCAAACTCTACAAGAGTCCTATTCCTCCTTTCTGCTACTCCATTCTGTTGAGGGGAGTACCTGCAAGTTACTTCTCTTTTGATACCTGCATTCCACAAATAATCATCAAACTCTTTAGAGAAATACTCTCCCCCTCCATCTGATCTTAGCCTCTTGAGCTTTTGCCCTGTGATCCTTTCTGCATAAGCATGAAAATGTTTGAATGTCTTGAAAACTTCTGATTTATCCTTGATTACATACAAAGTAATCCACCTGGTTGCATCATCAACAAACAACACATAATATCTGGATCCATTTATGCTATAGTCCCTTGAGGGACCCCATACATCTGTATGAACCAATTCAAGCATATTTGAATGCTTGTACCCTGATTTGTTATAAGAACTCTTATGTGCTTTACCTAATTGACAAGCTTCACACTTGTACACCATATGTTGCCCTTCAATATTTGGCAATCCAAGCACCACCTGATTCTTTGACATCTCCTTTATAGCTCTCTCATTGAAATGACCTAGCCTTTTATGCCATAGGTCTAATTCAGATACCTTTTGACTTCCATAGGTAAATAATGCATGTCCCACATTACCTTGGACTTTGAGAGTAAACAATCTTCCTTCCTTTTTACCTGCAATTATGTTTCTATATCCCTGATTTGGATCTTGTACATAAACACCATCATTTGTGAATCTTACCTCATATCCTTTCTCCACAATTTGCCCTACACTTATCAAATTTTTAGGAATAGTAGGAACATAAAGTACCTTGCTCAGAAGTGTACTTCCACTCTTTGTCTTCACTGATCCAATACTCTCCACTTTATGTTTGGTATTGTCACCTGTCT
>CM035440.1:52964185-53109185 GCA_020310875.1 Ceratopteris richardii
CATCACAAGTCAAAAAAAGTGTTGATATTTTTTTGCCCTACATGATATGGAATCTTTCTTACTTATTCTTAGAGAAATCATGAAGGGCAGAAGCAAAGGGGCAATGGAGAGATTTCATGAGAGAGGGAGAAGAGTAGGTGTGATGTTCAAGTGATAGTGGTTATCCTTGGCTGTTGATCGAAAATGGGGAAGTAGGTGGCCTTGAGGATGGTTAAGGGTTAGATAGAACTTCTTTAACTGCATTCCTCATGTCACTCTTGTCAAGTACCAATAACAGCTCGTGAAGGTAGAGTGATCATGATGGTAGTGAGTCTGAAGATCAGGACAGTGAGGCACATGCAGCCACATCATTCTCACATTTTTCTGCAACTAATGTGTGTTTAAGGGCCAGGAAGGGTAATGTGTCATACTCTAGAAGTCTAAAGCAATGGGCACACTCTGTAGATGAATGTGTGAATGTCCACAACTCATACAACAGTAGATTGCATTCAAAATTACATAGAGTAATGTCCCCTCTACATCCTCTAAAGTTCCACCAATGTCTAAGCAATCAATGCTTATATCTAAGAGTTATAGAGTTTCCTTGTAAACATCAATGCCCATTATTATCAAGGAGAGACATTGGATTCTTTTGTATAATACAGTGAAACATGGAATATCACTTTGAATGTTATATCCAAAGAGTGCTACTCTTCCTAATCTATTTCTACTAGTGGCAAGAAATCTCCATGGGGAACTATTTGGCGGGCTTTTGACTGCACCCGTGAAGCCAATAGCAAAGAGAAAATATCTCAGCAATAATGAGAGGTTTGTATTTGCAAATGTGAATAAGAATCTAACAATATTTAGGACCAGTGGTGCAAATAAGTACTATATGTTGCATATGAATGAGGCAACCTCTTTTGGTGGTGGTGAACACTTTGCATTGGTCCTAGATGAAGACTTTCCACTAGAGAAGTTCGTGCACCTGTTGGGAATTTTCAAGAATCACATCACACTTCAGGAGTGAGCCAAGATTGAAGCATGTGCCAACTAAAGCTAGGCTTTGATATCCCTGAAACTTTTTTATCATTGTTGATGGAACATGGCAACATGCAAAAGAGATGATGATGTGATTATTGTTCAGAAAGTATTTCTAGTTTATCCCTCATTCAAAGAACTTGAATCAAAAGACAAGTCTAAAAAGGAGCAGTGGCTATGCTATTGAACATGTGGTTGCAAAAACTCTTCAACTAAAATTAATTGAAAAAGAAACCTAGTATGGCAGCAAGAAAAGGAGTGGAACACTAAATCGGTAGGAGACTTACTAAAGAGCACACTTAGAGTCAACACCAAACAATAGCATGAGTAGCAAAACCACCTTCATATGGTTGCTTTACTACCATGGAGACATTGTGCAATAAGCTCCTATCATGGTTTCCAAGTTGTTGTCATGCATAAGCTCTGTGAGATAAAGAACTGTAAAAAATTCGAGAGGTTTAAGTAGTGCTCTAATGTTACTAGATGTGTGCATAATGGTAACAAACTAGATGTAGAGATGAATCTCATAGCCGAGAGGATTTTTTGTCTTGCTCTGTAAAACATGAGATCAAATCTAATAGGTATTTTGAAAGTGCACTAAAGTAAATTTCTAAAATAATTTTTCTTTTACAAATGATACGGGCTTAAACTTTAAAGGCACCGAGAGAGAGGATGCATGTAGAGAGGCCCATGAAAGTGGGGGGGCGATGTATGGAGTGCTAGAGAGAGAGTCTGCACTCAAGATCATACCAACTATTTTGAGAGAGAAAGAGAGTGAGTGTGTAAGTGAGAGTGTGTATGCGAGTGTGTGTGTGTGTGTGAGATAGAGTGTGTGTGTGTGAGAGAGAGAGAGAGAGCGAGAGTGAGTGTGTGTGATTGTGTGTGTGAGTGTGTGAGAGAGAGAGAGAGTGTGTGTGAAAGAGTGTGTGTGAAAGAGTGTGTGTGCATGTGTGTGTGTGAGAGAGAGAGAGAGAGAAAGAGAGTAAGATTGTATGTGTGAGAGTGTGTGTGTGAGTGAGTGTGTGTGAGAGAGAGAGAGTGAGACAGAGCCACTCTCTTACACTATAGTGCTCATAGCCCTCCACTGAGAAGCCTACCCTCTGTATTCACACTACAGAGTAGCTCCTACAATAGGCTTGAAACCACAAAGTGCAAGAGAGGACTTCTGCACGTACGTACGCGTATCTGAACCACTGTATCTCTAAAAAAAATTGTACTAAAAAGTGTGTACCCCCAAATAGCACAAATCCCTTGTTTTTATAGGCTCCAATAGGCCAAGAGGTCCTTGCCGAATCTTCCCGCCCATTGATCCCGTGCCGCTTAATTACCCAAAATTGAAGGGGTAGGTCAATTATTCCCTTGATTTGAATTCGATCCACAAAAATAGGTAGTCGCCGTGAATGGTTGGCGGCAACATTTGTTTATCCACTTTCACTTTTAATAGTTACCTTTTACCTTTTCACCTGCCATCTGAGATTCTCATTTTGTGGTTTTGTTATTTTCTCACTGATTTAATCTCGGGAAATTCAAATGAAGTGCCTTGTCCAAGATATTTCCCCGCCCAGAGAGTTCACTAATGACAGATAACATTTTGTTTCCAACTAATGTGGGGTCCATATGATTGTAGCTTTCAGGCATCTTTCTGATTGCAAATTTGCATTGCCAGTGTGATCCCCATAGCCATGCATGCATCCTTGTACAAGTGTTGCACCACTTCTAACAGCTGCAAGACTGTTTGCGACAGCCATGTCTGGATCATTGTGTGTATGAATCCCTATTCTAACAGAAGGCCATGGTTCCAAGCTTTATGTATTTCTCGGGTCACCTCCTCCACTATCCATGGAATTGTTCCACCATTTGTGTCACACAATACTACAACATCAGCGCCAACCTTTGCTGCTGTCTTCAAGCAATCCATTGCATACTCTCTGTTGGACAAATATCCATCGAAGAAATGCTCTTCATCCACCATGACTTCCTTACTCTGCAGCTTCAGATATTTGACAGTGTCTGATATCATATTCAGATTCTCCTCTAAGGATATCTCTAGCACCTTGATAACTTGTTCATCCCACGTCTTGGCAACAACTGTTATGACATCAACACCACTTGATATCAATAAATACTGCATGCGTGTGTGTGAGGGTATGTATGTGTGGGATGTGTGTGTGTGTGTGTTAGAGTGTGTGTGTGTGTGAGTGTGTGTGTGTGAGTGTGTATGTGTGTGGGGGTGGATGTGTGATGGTGTGGGTGTGTGTGTGTGTGAGGGGGAGATGGCGGGGGTGAGTGGGGATTAGTGGGGGGGGAAGGCGGGGGGAGATGGCGGGGGTGAGTGGGGGTTAGTGGGGGGGGATGGCGGGGGGAGATGGCGGGGGTGAGTGGGGTTTAGTGGGGGGGGATGGCGGGGGGAGATGGCGGGGGTGAGTGGGGGTTAGTGGGGGGGGATGGCGGGGGGAGATGGCGGGGGTGAGTGGCGGGCTATTGCGGAGTTGCAGCGGGGTGAGGGGGCGGGGGAGTCAGCGGGGAACGCAGGGAGGGTCAGCGGGGGATGGCGGGGGAGGAGAGAGAAGGAGAGAAGGGGAGAGAGAGAGAGAGAGAGAGAGAGAGAGAGAGAGAGAGAGAGAGAGAGAGAGAGAGAGAGAGAGAGATCGCGGCAGAGAGAGATTAGTGGGGGGGAAAGACGGGGGGAGATGGTGGGGGTGAGTGGGGGTTAGTGGGGGGGATGGCGGGGGGAGATGGCAGGGGTGAGTGGGGGGGGATGGCGGGGGAGATGGCGGGGGTGAGTGGGGATTAGTGGGGGGGGAAGGCGGGGGGAGATGGCGGGGGTGAGTGGGGGTTAGTGGGGGGGATGGCGGGGGGAGATGGCGGGGGTGAGTGGGGGTTAGTGGGGGGGGATGGCGGGGGAGATGGTGGAGGTGAGTGGGGATTAGTGGGGGGGAAGGCGGGGGGAGATGGCGGGGGTGAGTGGGGGTTAGTGGGGGGGATGGCGGGGGTGAGTGGGGATTAGTGGGGGGGGGAAGGCGGGGGGAGATGGCGGGGGTGAGTGGGGATTAGTGGGGGGGGAAGGCGGGGGGAGATAGCGGGGGTGAGTGGGGGTTAGTGGGGGGGATGGCGGGGGTGAGTGGGGATTAGTGGGGGGGGAAGGCGGGGGGAGATGGCGTGGGTGAGTGGGGGTTATTGGGGGGGATGGAGGGGGTAGATGGCGGGGGTGAGTGGGGGTTAGTGGGGGGGGATGGCGGGGAAAGATGGCGGGGGTGAGTGGGGGTTAGTGTGGGGGGATGGCGGGGGGAGATGGCGGGGGTGAGTGGGGATTAGTGGGGGGGGAAGGCGGGGGGAGATGGCGGGGGTGAGTGGGGGTTAGTGGGGGGGATGGCGGGGGGAGATGGCGGGGGTGAGTGGGGATTAGTGGGGGGGAAGGCGGGGGGAGATGGCGAGGGTGAGTGCGGGTTAGTGGGGGGATGGCGGGGGGAGATGGCGGGGGTGAGTGGGGGTTAGTGGGGGGATGGCGGTGGAAGATGGCGGGGGTGAGTGGGGGTTAGTGGGGGGGATGGCGGGGGGAGATGGCGGGGGTGAGTGGGGATTAGTGGGGGGGGGAAGGCGGGGGGAGATGGCGGGGGTGAGTGGCGATTAGAGAGAGAGAGAGAGAGAGAGAGAGAGAGAGAGAGGGAGAGAGAGAGAGAAATAAAGGGAAAGAGAGCGAGAGGGGGGAAAGAGAGAGGGAGAGTGAGAAAGAGAGAGAAAAAGAGAGTGAGGGATCGAGAGAGAAAGGGATAGAGTGAGAGACCAAGAGAGAGAGGAAAAGAGAGAGAGAGGGGGAAAGAAAGAGGGAGATAGAGAGAGAGATAGAGAGAGAGAGAAGAGAGAGATATATAACAAATCAAGTGAGGTAGCAATGAAAATGAAAGCAACAACTGCCCGGAACACAAATGTCCCTGAAATGGAACGGGACACTCCCTGAGGCTGCAGCCCAAGGCATCTGAGAGCTCTCCTCTCAATCTCTCTTTCTTCTATCTTATTCGGACTTCATGCTCGGAGTGCCAGTGGGTTCTGACCTCTGTGCTTGGGGTCCACTGCTCACATGCCACAAGATTAAGAGAGAGGGAAAGGAGAAGGGGTACTACAGACCCCCACACCAAGCTTTTGCACCGTCCCTGGTGCAATTTCTCCCTTATTTTGCTTATTCCAATGAGATCTAGTTGAACTGCAATTACTGAAAAGAAACATGGTATGTACAAGGGGTGGAGTGCTTCCATTTTGTCCTAATTCAGATACTTTTTCACCCTGGATATGTTAACCAGGGGAATCCTTTTACCCTGCAGATCTTCCAGATGCACTACGCCATGTGGCAATACTTTGATAACCTTATATGGTCCCACCCATTTAGGTGCCAATTTAGTTGAAATTGTTGGGACTTGATGCGCTAAAACCATCGACCCTTCCTGAACTTCATTGGATCTCAGAAACCTGTCGTGCAGCCTCTTGCGCCCTTCTTGTGTTACCTGAAGTTTCTGCATTGCCCCTTCTCTGTACTCTTCTAATGCCACCAATCTCTGAATGGGGGGTTCAATTCCAATGGCTCTGATTCCTATTTCCTTCCTGATAATGAACTCAAATGGGGCCAATGCCTCTTTTCCATATACTAGCTGAAATGGAGTCTCGCCTGTGGTTCCCCTCTTCGTGGTTCTGAAAGCCCAAATTGCACCGATCAGTGCTAGCGGCCAAGAGCTTTGATGATCGAAAGATAATTTGCGAAGCAATCCAATCAAAATCTTATTGGAACTCTCTGCTTGGCCATTTGCCCTTGGGTAGTAGGCACAAGATTTTTTATGGAAGATTTTGTACCTGTCAAATATAAACTGGAGCAATTGATTTACAAAATGTGTGCCTCTATCACTAGTGATTTCCAGTGGGCAACCAAATCTTGAGAAAATACGTTTATACACAAATTTAGCTACTGTTAAAGCCGTGCAGTCCACAGTAGCTTTAGCCTCTATCCATTTAGTGGCATAACATGTGGCCATCAAAATATACTTTTTACCTCCTGGTTGACCAGTTGGACTAATTGGTCCTATGAAATCAAGACCCCACCGTTCAAATGGGAGCCATCCCGAAGATATGACCAACGGTTGGAAATTCAATCTAGTTGGCGCGGGAGCACACCTTTGGCAGATGTGGCATTCTTTAGCAAACTTGATTGCATCCTTGAAAATATGCGGCCACCATAGACCTTTGTGGATGATTCGATGAGCCAATTCTTCCCCCTTTAGGTATCCTTCACTGTGTGCAGCCTCTAGCAGAAGATTTACCTCTTCTGGATTGACACACCTTCTCAATATATCATCCTGACAGTATTTATATAAATTTCCATTTATAAGAGAATATGCTTTGGTTTTCAAAAGCAATCTTCTTTTTTCTACAGGTGTCAAGTGTTCTGGAATCTTTCCAGTAGTGAGAACATGAAGAATTTCATCATACCAACCAGTCCGAATTGCTACTAGAAAAAGATTGCTATCCACTAGTTCATCATTAATACCTGTTGCCTTTTCGCTCATGGTAGTCCTGGACACTTGATCTGCCATGTAGTGCTCTTTTCCTGGCTTAATATGAATATCAAAATTAAATTCTTGGAATAAGAGTAACCATCTCCAAATCCTTCCAGCTACTCTAGGCTTGTTTATCAAATACTTCAAGGGCTGATGATCAGATATAACTATAAAATGTACACCAAGGAGATAATGTCGGAACTTCTGAAGAGCAAATACAATAGCCAAACCTTCCCTTTTCGTTGTACTGTAATTCCTTTCGGCTTGGTTGAGTAGTCTGCTGGCATAAGAGATAGGTCTATCCACCTTGTGAGATGATGGTTGAGCTAGAATTGCACCAACAACATGAAGACTAGCATCTGTATGCACATGAAATTCCAATGACCAATTAGGAACACTTAAAAGTGGAGCAGTACATAGCCTCAATTTTAGTTCACAAAATGCTTTGTCAGCTTCAGCATTCCATGAGAAAGGGACATTTTTACTGGTAAGCCTTGACAAGGGCTTAGCAATTTCTGAATACATCCGAATGAATCTTCTGTGATACCCTGCATGGCCCAAGAAACTTTGCACTTCTTTTGGGCTTTGTGGAATTGGCATGGAAAGAATAGTCGTAACCTTTGCAGGGTCAACGGTTATACCTTCAGCAGATACTATGTGACCAAGGAGAGTACCCTTGGTGACCAAAAAGTGACACTTATCAGGATTCAATTTTAAACCTGTTTTGAGACATTGCTCAAAAATTTCTTTTAGATTTTCCAAATGTTCATGAAAATCTTGAACTACTGCTCTTTTATCTGTACCTGAAAATACTGAAAAGTCATCCATGAAAATGCGTAGAAAGGTTGTTAACCATTTGCCCAATATCAGATACATCGTTCTATTAAATGAAGCTGGTGCATTCTTCAAACCAAAAGCCATGCGAGTATAGACATAAGTGCCCCATGGAGTAACAAAGGCTGTTTTGTCCCTATCATCAGGATGGATCACTATCTGATTGTAGCCACTAAAACCATCCAAGAAACTATACAAAGTGTGACCAGCTACTTCCTCAAGTACTTGCTCTGTGAAGGGCTAAGGAAATCCATCTTGAATAGTCACTTTATTCAAAGCACGGAAATCAACACATACCCTTATTTTTCCACTATTTTTCTTGGGCACAATAACCATAGAAGAAAGCCACCTGGAATGTTCTACTGGCACAATTATACCTGCTTCTTCTAGTTTTGTAATCTCTGCTTTTACCGCCTCTGCATACTTTGGATTGAGTCGATATGGCCTACTTCTTACAGGCGCAGCTCCCTCAACTAAGGGTATCCGATGTAACCCAAGCTCTTCTGGTATTCCTGTTAGATCTTTGTAGGACCATGCGAAGACACTTTTGTAAGTAAAAAGCAAGGAAGTTACCTTCTGTAGCAAAGGAGGATAATGCCACAACCAGGATGCCAAATGGACTACTTGAGGGTTCTCTTCATCCCCTAAATTTACTTCTTGAACCAATGTTTCAGGACTGGTCTTGCTTGAGAAATCATCTCCACTATATGCAGGAGTGGATTTTAATTTATATTCTGCAACATGTTCTTCCATCCATCCTTGAGGTATATCTGCAAAAGGAAGGTCTTCTCTGTTTTTAAGTTCATAACCTTCTACTGATTCTTTTATATCGGTTGCCTCTTCAAAGCTTGCATTTTCCTGTAATTGCTCATTCTCCAACACCTTGTGGTCTTCATTGCCCTTATCTGCAACTTCTTCCTCAATTTCATTGATCTCCACTGTGCAACACTCTGCACTTCCCATCATCCAATTTAACAATGTATCATCTTCTTGGGGTAGAGAGGGCATTACCTGAGTATCCACAGTATATCCAGTGGTTTTTCTTGAGTCTAATCCTTCTTCCAAATGTAGTTGTAGTTGGCTGTTGGTGCTTGTTGAAATCCATAGTTTGTTCTTCCCCCAATCTTGCAAAGCTTTTGCTTGTCTCAGCCAAGGTCTCCCCAGGAGTAGAGGGTAAGAAGTCTCCTGTGGAAGTGCAATAACAACAAAATCCAACACAAAGTGGCAACCCTGTACTATCATCCGTACCTTTTCAATAATGCCAAGAGGCGCAACCCGATGTTGATCTGCTAATGTAACTGTAAATGGTGCCATTTTGGTGGGGTTCAATTTCAGTTTCTTCATTGTAAAATCTAGCATCAAATTGATACCAGAGCCTCCATCTATGATCACACCTGTGAGAGCTTCATCCTTTATACAAACAGATAATCTCGAGCTTTGATAGTCTGCTAAGGGTGCAGGGGGAAAATCAACCATGAATCCATCTATGCTAGGTGATTTGACCAAGTGAGCAGAGTGTATTATCTTCAGTAAGTCACTTCTTATTTTTGAATCCATCTTTATAAGTTCATATAGACTAACCTTGTGATGAATACCTTTCAAGATCTGTTCAATGTTTACCTCCTGAGTGTTTTCTTGCAGACTTGTTGGTTGGTCCCTTAGAGAAGTAGTCATTTCTTCATAAGCTCCTTCAATTTCTGCTTGGTCCTTCCATCCAGACTTCTTTTCTTCCTCTTTATCCTGAATTCCTTGTTGTTCTCCCCTAAGGTTTGCTGCTGCTTGCCTAGCTCTGGTCATCATGGGCATTGTAGAGGATGAAAGAGCATAAGATTGAGTAGTCATACCTTCTTCTGGTGGAGAGACTGCAATCATGTGGATTGGAGCAGGACGACCTCTTGGGCAATCTTTAGTATAATGATCCTTGGCCTCTGGGCAGTGTTGACAAGGAGGTGCACCTTCTGGAAGAGAACACCTATTTTGCATGTGGCCGTACTCACCACAACGATAGCACATCAAAGGTCTATTATATCTAGGCTTTGCAGGCCGATTCTCCTCTCTATTTGATGTATTGGATGTACTAGCATAATATGAATCCAAATTTTGAGGGTTACCTCTCTGCTGTGTACCCTTGAGGTAGTAGCAATCTCTGGCCTCATGACCATCTTTTCCACAAAATTGACAGCTTACCTTGTTGGGACAATTAGCATTGGAATATCCATTGTTGTTACAGATTGTACACCAAATTTGTCTCCTTATATCCTGAGTGGTCCTCAAATCTTCTAACTCATGGCGAAGTTGGGCTACTTCATCATCCGTGCGTCGCAGTGGTGGCAAGACCTTCTCTTCTTGTTGATTTTGTTGCATTTTTAATGCCTCCAGTTCCCTCCTTAGTTGCTCAATAGGATCCAGGTCTGCAGCATACTTAGGTTGTGTATCCCCTTCAAAATGTTGCCTTGCTTCTTCAATGCGTGATGCCGCTGCAACAAAATCATTGAGGGTGGCATCCAATCTAAGAGACTCACGAAGCTTCTACTGAGATGACCTAGGCAGAGCCTTCTCTATCCACTTTTTAACCAAAAAGTCACCTGGAGCATGTGGCAGACGTGCAACAAGTGCTTTTGTTCTAGTGTGAAGTTCATGAAAAGATTCACCTGATCTTAGCTTCAAATTCTCTAGCTGATCTAGAGCTCTTTCCGAGGAATCACTTGGTCTGAGTGTTTGTGAGAAAGCCGCCTTCATAGCCCCCCATGTAGTGAAATGGCCATCTGCATATTGACTATACCATTTATCTGCAAGACCCTCCAATGTTGATGGAAAAAGTGCCAGCATTGCATCCTCTCTATTTTGCAGACCTCGTCCACGACATAAAGAGATGAATCTTCTCACATGATCATCAGCATCCTCATAAGCATGTCCCTTGAAGGTAGGGAATTTGATGTTTAATCTGGAGAGCAAATGAGAGAGATCCTCCATTTGTATTGGTGTTTCTTCAGACGTATCTGAGGAGAAGTCTAGAGTTCTCCTATACCCCTCTTTTGACAATGGTGTCGCACCCAAATCAATAGATAAATTTAGGGAAGGCAGAGGGGAGGTAGACTCACTAGCCGTGGTTTTTGTCAACTTGTTAAGGCTCCTCCGAACACGAAGAGACTCCTTATCTGCCCGTGTATGGGTCATGTACCTACTTGCAAATGTAATAGGGCAAAAATACCTCTCACAAAAATGCAAGTGTCCCACCGGGCGTGCCAAACTGTAGAGGAGGTACTGGGGTATCCACTTTTATCAAAAGTAGAGAATAAAGATTAAACACATCCAGTACGTCACCTACTCAAGGGAGGTTCTCTTTAGGGAAGTATACCCTTTAACATTTCTGTGAGCAGGCAGAGGTAAATAATAGCACAGAGTTGTACATACTCTAGGAATATTAATCAACAAATGACTACAGAAGACCGTATATTTCTTGATTCGAATTAGATGATTACAAGGTTGGGCAGAGTGATGATCAAATGTGCAAGCTTAGGGCTTAACATGCCACCTTAAAAGTGAATAACCTCAATGCAACAGAGTCTTCTCATCAATTTAAGGGGCCAATTATATGCAGACTAACTCAGAACAATACAAATGGTAAAGAATTTCTCAAGAGAATAGAGCTTAACAACAACACTGAACCACAGAAAAGAAAAGAATCCAAGCCACTCTCTTACACTATAGTGCTCATAGCCCTCCACTGAGAAGCCTACCCTCTGTATCCACACTACAGAGTAGCTCCTACAATAGGCTTGAAACCACAAACTGCAAGAGAGGACTTCTACACGTACGTACGCGTATCTGAACCACTCTATCTCTAAAAAAAATTGTACTAAAAAGTGTGTACCCCCAAATAGCACAAATCCCTTGTTTTTATAGGCTCCAATAGGCCAAGAGGTCCTTGCCGAATCTTCCCGCCCATTGATCCCGCGCCGCTTAATTACCCAAAATTGAAGGGGTAGGTCAATTATTCCCTTGATTTGAATTGGATCCACAAAAATAGGTAGTCGCCGTGAATGGTTGGCGGCAACATTTGTTTATCCACTTTCACTTTTAATAGTTACCTTTTACCTTTTCACCTGTCATCTGAGATTCTCATTTTGTGGTTTTATTATTTTCTCACTCATTTAATCCCGGGAAATTCAAATGAAGTGCCTTGTCCAAGATATTTCCCCGCCCAGAGAGTTCACTAACGACAGATAACATTTTGTTTCCAACTAATGTGGGGTCCATATGATTGTAGCTTTCAGGCACCTTTCTTATTGCAAATTCGCATTGCCAGTGCGCTCCCCATAGCCATGCATGCATCCTTGTACAAGTGTTGCACCACTTCTAACAGCTCCAAGACTGTTTGCGACAGCCATGTCTGGATCATTGTGTGTATGAATCCCTATTCTAACAGAAGGCCATGGTTCCAAGCTTTATGTATTTCTCGGGTCACCTCCTCCACTATCCATGGCATTGTTCCACCATTTGTGTCACACAATACTACAACATCAGCGCCAGCCTTTGCTGCTGTCTTCAAGAAATCCATTGCATACTCTCTGTTGGACAAATATCCATCGAAGAAATGCTCTACATCCACCATGACTTCCTTACTCTGTAGCTTCAGATATTTGACAATGTCCGATATCATATTCAGATTCTCCTCTAAGGATGTCTCTAGCACCTTGATAACTTGTTCATCCCACGTCTTGGCAACAACTGTTATGACCAACACCACTTGATATCAATGAGTACTGCATGCGTGTGTGTGAGGGTATGTATGTGTGGGATGTGTGTGTGTGTTAGTGTGTGTGTGTGTCAGTGTGTGTGTGTGTGTATGTGTGCGGGTGTGTGTGTGTGTGTGTGTGAGGGGGAGATGGCGGGGGTGAGTGGGGATTAGTGGGGGGGGGAAGGTGGGGGGAGATGGCAGGGGTGTGGGGGTTAGTGGGGGGGGATGGCGGGGGGAGATGGCGGGGGTGAGTGGGGGTTAGTGGGGGGGGGATGGCGGGGGGAGATGGCGGGGGTGAGTGGGGGTTAGTGGGGGGGAGATGGCGGTGGTGAGTGGCGGGCTATTGCGGAGTTGCAGCGGGGTGAGGGGGCGGGGGAGTCAGCGGGGAACGCGGGGAGGGTCAGCGGGGGATGGCGGGGGAGGAGAGAGAAGGAGAGAAGGGGAGAGAGAGAGAGAGAGAGAGAGAGAGAGAGGGAGAGAGAGAGAGAGAGATCGCGGTAGAGAGAGATTAGTGGGGGGGAAAGACGGGGGGAGATGGTGGGGGTGAGTGGGGGTTAGTGGGGGGGATGGCGGGGGGAGATGGCGGGGGTGAGTGGGGGTTAGTGGGGGGGATGGCGGGGGAGATGGCGGGGGTGAGTGGGGATTAGTGGGGGGGAAGGCGGGGGGAGATGGCGGGGGTGAGTGGGGGTTAGTGGGGGGGATGGCGGGGGGAGATGGCGGGGGTGAGTGGGGGTTAGTGGGGGTGGATGGCGGGCGAGATGGCGGGGGTGAGTGGGGATTAGTGGGGGGGAAGGCGGGGGGAGATGGCGGGGGTGAGTGGGGGTTAGTGGGGGGGATGGCGGGGGGAGATGGCGGGGGTGAGTGGGGATTAGTGGGGGGGGAAGGCGGGGGGAGATGGCGGGGATGAGTGGGGATTAGTGGGGGGGAAGACGGGGGGAGATGGCGGGGGTGAGTGGGGGTTAGTGGGGGGGATGGCGGGGGGAGATGGTGGGGGTGAGTGGGGATTAGTGGGGGGGGAAGGCGGGGGGAGATGGCGGGGGTGAGTGGGGGTTAGTGGGGGGGATGGCGGGGGGAGATGGCGGGGGTGAGTGGGGGTTAGTGGGGGGGGATGGCGGGGAAAGATGGCGGGGGTGAGTGGGGGTTAGTGGGGGGGATGGCGGGGGGAGATGGTGGGGGTGAGTGGGGATTAGTGGGGGGGAAGGCGGGGGGAGATGGCGGGGGTGAGTGGGGGTTAGTGGGGGGGATGGCGGGGGGAGATGGTGGGGGTGAGTGGGGATTAGTGGGGGGGGAAGGCAGGGGGAGATGGCGGGGGTGAGTGGGGATTAGTGGGGGGGATGGCGGGGGGAGATGGCGGGGGTGAGTGGGGATTAGTGGGGGGGGGATGGCGGGGGAAGATGGCGGGGGTGAGTGGGGGTTAGTGGGGGGGGATGGCGGGGGGAGATGGCGGGGGTGAGTGGGGATTAGTGGGGCGGGAAGACGGGGGGAGATGGCGGGGGTGAGTGGGGATGAGAGAGAGAGAGAGAGAGAGAGAGAGAGAGAGAGAAATAAAGGGAAAGAGAGCGAGAGGGGGGAAAGAGAGAGGGAGAGTGAGAAAGAGAGAGAAAAAGAGAGTGAGGGATCGAGAGAGAAAGGGATAGAGTGAGAGACGGAGAGAGAGAGGAAAAGAGAGAGAGAGGGGGAAAGAAAGAGGGAGATAGAGAGAGAGAAGAGAGAGAGAGATATAACAAATCAAGTGAGGTAGCAATGAAAATGAAAGCAACAACTGCCCGGAACACAAATATGTCCCTGAAATGGAACGGGACACTCCCTGAGGCTGCAGCCCAAGGCATCTGAGAGCTCTCCTCTCAATCTCTCTTTCTTCTCTCTTCTTCGGACTTCATGCTCGGAGTGCCAGTGGGTTCTGACCTCTGTGCTTGGGGTCCACTGCTCACATGCCACAGGAGAAAGATAGAGGGAAAGGAGAAGGGGTACTACAATTATACATACACATGCATCTATCACACTCACATCCATATACATAGAGACATATCACACACATGCACACACATAAATACACATGAAACACATATGTGTGCATACTAGCACATATTCACACATATAAAACACATGAATACACATATCCATGAATACACACATGCATAGATCACTCTCATATCCATGTAGATAGACATGTATCACACACATGCATGCATACATTGGAGAGATTTTTGTCCTTGAAAATAAATCAATATACAAAATTGTAGGAATACACCTGAGTATATGAGTAAAATGTACTAATGATTTTCATTACAATTTATATTTAACATGTGATTTATTAATCTAGTTGTATAATTCATTCATATTTTATGTGTGTTTGTGTGTGTATATGTATGTATGTGCATGTAGTTGTGTGTGGATATGTATGCACATGTAGCTATATATGTGTATTTGTGTATGTGTGTATGTGGATGTATGTGTGTGTATCTATGTGTATGTGTGTGTATGTCTGTGTATGTGCATGTGTATATGTATGTGTGTATGTGTATATGTAGGTGTATTTCTATGTGTGTGTATGTGTATATCTATGTATGTGTATGTGTATGTGTATGTGTATGTGTATGTGTATGTGTATGTGTATGTGTATGTGTATGTGTATGTGTATGTGTATATGTGTATATGCATGTGTATGTGTATGTGAGTATATGCATGTGTATATGTATCAACATGCATATGCATGTGCATGCGCATGCACATGGATCTGCATGTTCATGTGCATATGCATGTGTATATATATGTGCATGTGTGAGTATGTGCATACGTATGTGTATGTATATAAGTATGTGTTTATGTACATATCTCTATGTATGTGCATGCACGCATGTGCATGTAGACATGTTTGTGCATATGCTTGTGTGTATGTGTATGTGTATATATATGTAAGCATATGTGCGTATGTATGTGCATGGGTATGTGTATGTGTGTGTATATATGTGTAGGTGTGTGTATGTGTATGTGTATGTGTATGTGTATGTGTATGTGTATAAGTATGTATGTGTGTGTGCATGTGTGAGCCTGTATGTGCATGTATATGTGCATGTGAATGTGTAAGTGTAAGTATGTAAATTAGTGAATACAAAAAGGTTTAAATGATATACAAACAATGAGAATTTTACTTACTATAATTTGACGTATATTATGCTCTATGAAGTTCTTGAATACTCTGAAATAAATAGAGAGAGAGCGAGACATCAAAAGAGAGAGAGAGAGAGAGTAATTGAAAGAGAAAGAGGGAGAAAAAGGGAGAGAGAGAGAGAGAGTAGAAAAGAGAGAGATTAAGAAAGAGAGATCTCGAGCTCGTATGCACATTGCAAATATGAACATTGGATCACTCTTCCATCAGATACATGAAAAATGATGATTGAAGAGCCATGCATTTTCTCTATTTCGGTAAAACTTAACCATCGATAAGTGATGTGCATGTGTCGTTTATGAGATTCTATAGACGATCGCATATGGATCATCACATATGCAATGCTAAAAACCGTCGCATATGTGATGCTCCAAAAATCTTGCACATGAGATTTTTGGATTAACATCCTGTATAGTCTCAGAAATAGCATTGATCATAGCATCATTTAAATGATGATGTGCTTTGGATGCTCAACTTGATAAAATGTGCAATCACAAAGCGACAAAATTGTGTTGAGTCAATCATTGCGATACCCCCGTATTCCTTGTAGTGTTTAGAGTGATGTCTATAGTCCTATGCAAACACCTTCAATTGGGCACTACCTATAATTTGTGACTTTTTAGTGATCAATTGTATATGCATGCATGGTTTTAACAAATGAGATTGAATTTGGAGTTGTTTATGTGATTAAATAGTTTGTGGTTATGGCAAAGAAATTTATCAACATGCAAAATGGGTACCACTTTCTGATGGAGGGGGGGACACACGTTCTCTAATTTGAAAGCATTTTGTGCTGAACACAAGATAAAAAATTAGTGTATTATCCATTATACACCTAAAAAATAGATTTTCTAAAAAGAAAGAAAAGCTTTCTCATCAAAATGTTACAATGGTCAAAGTTTAGGCTTTTCCACATAGTTTGTGGCTTGAGGTTGTTATTATTGCAAGCTATATACTTAATAGGTGTCACACCAAATCACCCCAATCTATCAATCCATATGAAGCTTGTCATGGTTGAAAGCCATTTGTTGCTCATTGTGCATTTTTGGTTGTCTCCCATATGCATTAGTGGCTAAACAACAACATAGGAAACTGGATGATAAAGTAGTACAACACATTTTTGTTGGGCATCATAGGAAATTGGATGATAAAGTAGTACAACAATATTTGGTTGTCTCCCATATGCATTAGTGGCTAAACAACAACATAGGAAACTGGATGATAAAGTAGTACAACAATATTTCCAAACTGTAGAAGAAGGGCAAGGATACCAACAATGCTTGTCTGAGAGGTGATCTTTCTTCTATTTGCAATTCTCTTAGCCTAAGAGGAGAATCTAGAGCTCATGTTTGCAAGTCGGTCTCAAGCTTTGAGCATCCCTTGCAAAGCAACAAGAACAAAAGCTATTCGAATGTCAACTAGCCGTCTCTCATCAACATCATTAGTAAGAAACGTGGCAGCTCAGGTAGACTTAGGAACTCTACTCTTGAAGTGAAATATCATATTTCCATCTTTAAGCAATTAGCAAAAGAAGACCCAGATAAACATATTATAAGTTTTTTAGCCTTATGTAAGACAAAGGGCCTGATGGGAAGGGAAGATGCATTTTCAACTCTTTTCCTAGCAATATTGGAAGGGCTAGCAGGTAAATGGTTTAGTCAATTTGCAGATAATCATTTCACTACATGGGACTTAATGAAGGAAGCGTTGTAGACATATTTTCAACAAGGGAACACAACAGAGAATATTATTGAGGAGTTAGAAAATCTATGTCTAGGTCTGGGGAAAATTTCCAAAATTGATGGCTAAGTTAAGAGACCCTCCCCATGACCTCTTCATCAAGAAGTGGCTGGCTAAACTATTTCCAATCTCAAAAAAGTGTAAAGTTAAAGAGTTAGTGCTACCTACATCAACACTTGAAGAGTTCTTTAATACTGCCAAGATTGGAGTAAATTAAGCATCAATATGGGAGAAGATCTTCTAGTCTGTCATATCCTGTAGAATCGAAGCACCCAATAATTCAATTAAGGAAGGAACTTGAGAGCTTGAAAAGGAACAAACCCAACAAAGAGGAGGAAAGCATAGTAACTCAAATGAGATGAGAAATTGAGCCCTTAAAGCTACAAAAAGAAGAGGAAGCCCAAGCAAAAGATTTGGCACAAGTTCGACAGGAGCTCCATGAACTCCAAGGACGTGGCATCAAAAGTGGACTTTGGTGCACCATTTGTAGCAAACAAGGAAATGTGGTAAGCGATTTCCATCTCTTATGTGTTACTTGCCAACTATGAAGGAAAGCTATTCATGAGGCCTAGGAATGTCAGTTAAGAGGGATGCCTACACAAACATATTGGGCACAAGTAAGAGCCCAACCACCTAGCCTAGGTAACTCTTACAACCCTTGACATAGGGATAACTTTGGAAATGGGGCAAGGAGGCCAATCATTTGTTTCGTATATGGAGAATATGGGCATTACCAAAGCTGGTGCACTTTACAAAGAATGCGCCTCCTTGCAAGAACTGCCTAGAGGCTGGCAACCATTATACAAATTCTTGTCCAAAGAACCAGGCATCCACATTTGGGCCTCAGATTCAATGGTCTCTATGAACAAAGAAAAAGTTGCAGAACAAGTCATTGTACCTTCACCATCTACTAGAGTAGTACAGTTAGAAGAAATTGACTCTTCTGTAATGTAGTCAAGAATCAAGGGGAAGGCCCAAATCGACATAGGTCAAGAGTCAAGTACTAATGGGATGAACAAAGGCAAAGGGATATCCAAAGACAAAGCCAATACCTATGAAGATACAAGCCAAAGAGAAGATCTCATAGGTACTAGTGATGCCATTGGGCATGCATTCAACAAGGCTCGTGAGGAGTTGGAGGAGTGAAATAAAGCTTATGCTCTAAAGGAATCTGAAGCCTCAAGACTACTCAAATCAATTAAAAAGGAGGTCAGTATTTTTTATTCAATAAATATGGATGCAAAATTCTGGTTTGAGGTCTTACAGATCATTGATGAGGCCTCCATCACCACATTAGTGGCAAAGACTACCATTTTGAGTAAGGATAAAAATTTAGGGGAAGCCTTCCTCATAGATTATAAGAGCCCACATCTAATAGTAACTATTAGAGGGTATGAGTTATAGGGAGTTTTTGTAGATGGAGGTTCTGGCATTTACTTGATGCCTAAACATACGACGAAAAAGCATGGACTACAACCTTCAAGACGTACTTCACTATGACATTGGCACATCAAAGCATAGTGGGATCTATGGGAGTACTAGAGTCCTACTTGAGACACAAGGTAACATCTTCAACTTGGATTTTGTTGTCTTAAGGCTACCACAGGTAAATGGAAGTTTCCCACTCATGATTGGGAGACCTTGGTTAAGGCATGCCAATGTGTTGCATGATTGGGTTCTCCCTCTTTATCTCTCTCTTTCATCTCTCTCCCTCTCTTTCATCTCTCTCTCTCTCTATCATCCCTCTCTCTCTCACTTTTTATGTTTCTCTAGATCTCTCTCTTTCTATATCTCTTTCATCTCCCTCTCTTTCTTTGTCACTCTATGTCAATAGAGAACAAAACAATCACTTACATCGATGTCATCAAAGTCCACTTAATGTTGTCCTTTGTTGAATTCCAAATAACTCACACCAAAAAGTTCTTGCAAAACTAACGAGAAGAGAAATCAGAAAAGAGAAAACACAAAGAAAGAGAAAGGGTAATAGAGTATGTGCGATTCTTACCAAAATTCGAGATCTAGAGAAAGAGAGAGGTGTGTGTATAGAGAGTTAGATGTGTGTGTACACAATATGCTCACAATGCAATTCTCACATGCAAACTTGAAAGTAACAGAACTGAGTTCAAAATGCGAGCAAATGTTCATTTTTTGCTCTCTGGTCCAGTCAAAACACACTGTTAGTATGATCATCAATATGAGCATCGGTATGAGTATTCATATGAGCATCGGTACTTCCACGTAATTATCGGTGCTTATATCGATGGTCATACTAACACTTGTACAGGCGCCTGTTAATTTCCAATGCATATATCGGCTATTTATTTTACACCTATACGAATGATCCAATGACATTCGATATGGCCGTCGTCCTTTTTTCAACCTATTGAAGCAAGACCATCGGTATCCACAACATCGGTATACCCCTGATATGTTGTAGTGCAATTAGTAAATGGATGCAAAGAAGGCCTATTGAGGAAAATGGGAATTACATAGGATTTTGAGATAGTTTTCTATGTCCCAATGTTTTACATTTTTACTCATTCACACACTACAACATGTTATTATCTCTTGATTTGAGTATATTAAATTCAGACTTTAATATTAAGGATAGTTTTATTATAAATGGGGTGGTCAACATAATATTGACATGAAAGCTATGGTGACTTTACCATATGCAAAAACCCTCAAGAGAATGAACTCCATTTTTGAACCTTCAAGCACTGGTTATGTTGCTAAAACCACATGGATATTATGTGATCATGTGACACATACATCTAGCGAAGATGCTACTCCCTTCGAAGAATGGTGTAGAGAACATTCACTATGGGCTCACTGGTTATGTGTCAGCGACGATTACCCTAAGAGGATCCTATGATGCAATGCCTAAAGAGGGTTATTTTTCTCTATCACTGCACATATGAGGGTTTATGCAAGGCTTCCATTGAATCTAAAACTTTATTACTCAACATGGATGATCTAAGTCTGCATGGATGCACGATAGAGCCACACATCTTTTACAATGGATAACTTTAGCATCACCAAGCCTAGTCTCTTTCAAGGAATATGAGTGAATCACAATTAAAATATTCAAGAAATAACACTAATTATTGTTGTTCTCAAAGAACTACTCAGAACATTGAAAAGGTGTAGGAACAATAATAGCAAGTTTCTTTGGTCTTGGAGCAATCCCTATCTATTTGTTTTGATCCATTAATTAATGGATCATGTCCCAATAAACATATGTGATTATTTATGATCGTTAGCTAGATAAGGAGGCCCACTACACTCTCCAACAATCATTCTTGGCACGTGTCAAGCAGGATCAAGAAACACCACTTCATCTCTGAAGACTATCCACCATCTTCTCCAATGGTGGTATCAGAGCAACAACAAGCAAGATGGGAGATGGATTTCCATCCTTCATTGAAAAATTGGATAGAAACAACTATTCAGCATGGTCACTGAGGATGGACGCCTACCTTCAAGAGATGCCAACCTTCAGGAGCAAGCATCAACCTACAAGGGAAGAGCAAGAAAGGCTGACCACATGGTGTGCAAAGGTTGATCTTGCGAGGTCTTATCTACTAGACTCAATCTCTTATTTCTTGTTGCCTCACATTAGGAATTGTAAGACCTCCCAAGAGACTTGGGAAGTACTCTCATTATATTTCTCATCAAATACAAGAGCTAGGAAGAATTAGTTGTGGATGGAGTTTAAAACTCCAAAGAAGCAACCAAAGCAAGGAGTGGCTGATTATGCAACCAACATGAAAGATGTGGCTGATGAGGTTGCAAGCATTGGAGAGGAGATAGAAGAAGAACACATAGTAAGGAAGATCATTAATGGCATCAAAGCTCATGATAAGTGGGAGTCCTTCACCACAAAAATGGAGCTTTACATGGATATGAAACTACCTAACCTCAACACCTTGATGGGGCAACTCTTCACCCATGAGACAAAGCTCAACAAGAATGGTGACAACTCTAGAGCTAACCAATTTTCTACCCTTTATACAGATAAGAATAAAAGTAAGGATAAAGGTAAAAGCAAGAAGAATGAAAAAGAGGCTAGTACCTCTTAAGCTAATTATACAGGTAGAGGAAGAGGTGCTAGAGGAAGGGGCAAAGGAGGAAAGCAACGTAGGGGGAGATCCTATAACAATCCACCTTGCAACATTTGTGGTCTTGCCAACTACACCACCGAAGAATGCTTCAAGAACACAAGGAATCAAAGGGGGAAGAGGCTTCCATAGAGGTAGGTATGGACAATCCAGAGGCAGGTACAACAATGGAGTAACCAACTACAATCATAACTACAATCAAAGCTAAAACAACAGAAACTATCAAGGAGGTTTTAGAGGAAGAAGAGATGACAATAACTATATAGAAGACCAAGAACATTATCTACTCATCATGAATATGACATCCAAGCAAGGTAAAGATGATGAACATCTTTTCTATATTGATTCGGGTTGTTTCAATCATGTGTCTAGAAATGTAGCCTTATTATCTGATCTTGAACCCAAAGGGAAGCATGAAGTACAGATAGGTGATGACACTAAACACTCAATCAATCAAATTGGAAATGTCAAGACTTCTGATGGTAGCATGAACCTCTTGAGTAAAGTTCTGTATGTGCCAACTATAACCAAAAACCTAATTAGTGTTGGGAAGATTGTTGAGAAAGGCTTACATATCAGATTCACTAAGCATGGAGCATGTCTGGAAGACCCTCAACAAGGATTCAAAGGGATTGTTAAAGGTGAGAAATCTTTTAGATTATTCACATTTGAGATTGACGACACTAGGAACGTAGCATTTTTCAATTACAAGGATAAAACCTTATCTGAGCTAGAGATATGGCACAATAGGCTAGGACACATAGGAGAAAGAAAGGTGGTGATTATTTTTCACATGAATTGGATTCATGGTATATTCTTTGGGTACGATCAAAACCAAAAGGGCTACATGCTATACAATCCCACTAAAAAAGCATTCATAGCTAGTATGGATGTAGTGTTTGATGAAAATAATTCATGGTAACTTTGAAGATGATTGCAGGAAGGTCACGTTACCATATGATTTTTAAAATGATTTTCCAACCCTCACTCAAGGAGATCAACAATCACCAGAAGACATCAATTCAGACGATGAAGATCAAGTGGCTTTCAAGGCATGGAAGTCAAGAGGCAAGACCAAAGTCAAGCAATTGGAAGACATACCAAAATCCTCCAACTAAGCACTCAAGAGATCTCAAAGAGAAAGCAAAAGGCCCATAACATATGGCTATGATACATCATTACTCACCAACCATTCTGTGTATATCACTAAAGACTCTATGACAAAAGAATCTTCTTTATTTGAAGAGCCTAGTAAGAAAAAAGAATAGAGATAAGACATGCAAGAAGAAGCACTTCTAGAAAACTATACTTGGGAACTAGTTCCCAAGAAGCCAAGCATGAATTTTCTCAGAGCCTATTCTCAGTGCATGATTGATCATTTGTCATGCTTTAAAGCATGGTAGATTCAACATAATGTCCAGTACATGACTACAAAGTTTCATTATAAGTGCATCTCTAGGTCATGAGATATAAACACATCTTTACTCTCTGGTCTGTTGAGTGATGCACCCCATAATTGTCGAGATGATATAGTGATTTGCTAAACACCTATGTGTAGTCTATCATTTTTAGATGGAATCACTCATGATTGGTAGGTATGTAAGAAAATTAGATTTTCCCAAAAGGAATTAAGATAATTACTACTGTGCTCAGAAAACTGTTCAAAACATTGAATAGGTGTAGGAACACAAATAGCGAATTCTTTTGGTCTTGGATCAATCCATACCTAACTCTTTTGATCCATTGATTAGTGGATCATGTCCCAAGCCACATATGGGATTATTTATGATCCCTAGCTAGCTAAAGAGGCCCACTACACTCTCTGGTAATCATTCTTGGCAGTTGTGAAGTAGGATCAAGCAACACTACTTCATCTTTGAAGATTATCCACCATCTCCTCCAACACATTTGATGATATATATGGGCTATCATGCACTTATCTGAAAAGATTCTTTGTGTTTTTTGCTGCTAATATAGTAAATGAGGTCCTCGAAATTGAAAATGATGTTCAAATGAGGAGGACCACACCGCTCCTTTCTGATCATATAGCACTAGAACATGTTGTGGTATTAGTTGGTGCTACAAGTATCAATGGTCAACTATGTTGTTGCAAGGCTTGGATTTATCAATCTTTCTCTATTTACACTTGTTTATGTGCGATAGAATTATAGCTCCCTCTCTCTATACACATTAGCCCAATAGTTTCTAATCTCCACTTCAATGTGATGTTCTCTTCCTTAATCATAGTAATAAAAACAATATGGAAATGTAAAGTTCCTTTGCGGGTCTTCTCTGTAGCAAGGACTCTCCCATTCCCCATATAGATAATGATATTTCCCCTTTTCCTCCTCTCAAAAATTGCAGATCCTACCCTAAATCTCCAAAAAAATGCCATTTGTGTTTTATATGGCTGCTCTAATGCAAGCTTTCATTTCATTATATGGCTTCTCAAAGAAGTTTAGAGGCTTTTGAAGATAGAAAACTTTTATTTGCAACATGATGAAGGTGGCCAAGCAAACAAGAACAAGACATGTCCTAGGTGCTTCACATGTCAAATAGACCTTGTAGGCTTCTTATTAGTGCAACCAAAATTAATAGGTACCTTTGAATATCAATGAGATCCAATTGGTAGGAAACAGATAGAGTTCGTGTTTGACTAGCTCTCACAAAACCTTCTAATTGAATGGTTGATTTCACTTCAAACACTCATAGAAACCAACACAAATACAATTAGAAACATTCATTTCAGAGGAATGTTATATATAGGGTAAGCTAGTTATAATGCATAAAAACCCTAGTTTTTATCAATCACAAAGGAGGAAAAAAGTCATGGAAATAATTTATGAGCCCCATAAAATTTAATTGCATTCAAATCACATCATTTTCCCACCAAAAGTGCACCTACATTCATTAGTGACTAGTTAGCTACATTGTAGGAAAAGTAAAAGGTCTATATAAGCACTACTTTGCTTTTTTCTTGTGTTGTATGTGTTCCATGATTTTCCCGCTTTGTTTATTTAATACCCAAATTCTATTGCATCCGCCTTCCTGCTCATCACATTTGCCATGATTTTTCTTCTCTCTATCAAGAGGCATAATTAGGCTTTCACAATTCTCATTGTACCAGATTGCAAAGCATTGTTTGCTCTCTCCTTGTACTTTTTTTATTTCAAACTTCACTATTTCTCTCATATAGTGCATCAAAGCATGCCAAAGATTCAAGTTTTTCTTCTAAGTGAATTGTCAAAAATTTCGAAGATTATGAAGTTATATATATACACATAAGCAGAGAGTGGTGCAAACAAATAGCATGTATTGAATTGCATGGTTCTCAAATTGGAACATCTATTTGGCTTGATTCAAAGATTTGTGGATATTTCTCAAGGTATGTTTTAGGTTTGAATTTTTTTTTAATTCATTATAAAAGTATAGAGAAAAGTATAGAACAATTAGCATATATCACTATGTGTGGACCTGGTCGAGGGTAGCCATCTTCCATAGCTGCATTGGGGTTTTAGAATCTTCCCCTTTTGGTGGTACCACAACAATTTTTATAATGGAGAGTGTTAATCTCCAAAAGAACAACCTACTCTTGAATTTAGAACACCTCTATATCAAGAGTAAGTCAAAACTTTCACTAAGTTAGAGGTCCAATCTCCAAATTATCAAAAATTCAGAAAATCTGTGAAGAAAGTAAAACACAGAAAGTCTGCTGCACAATTTCTTCTCGTTGACCTATCAAACATGTAAAGTTTTCTATGAAATTTTGTATGGAGTGTCGCCTAGAGATTGTGCACCTCCTCCAAGTTAAAGTTCTTCAAAAGGTTTAGTATAACTTGAGAAATCAACTTCACAAGTTACCTATGTCTGAATCTGCACTTCTGAGAAGTCGATTTAGACACCCCTAACTTCTTAACTTCAATTCTCTCAGTACAAAACCCGTTTAAGCAAATGCTTCTAGCCACGAGTAGATTACCTTCCAACTTAAAGATTAAGTGCTTGCTTGCACAAAACTTTAAACTATGGAGTGAGAACTGACCAAAAGATTAAGATCAAAATTTGCACCTGTTTTAGAGAACTATGAACACTCAACACATATGAATGTTCCTACTAACAATTCTCCTAGCTTGTTTGCAATTAGACTCTGAAACTCAGGTCACAGACTCATTAACTACCAACTTAGATATCCTCAAAAGGATTTCACAATTGATCAAACACAGACGGAGCAGACACGAAAAGATCGGGAGCAATATTTCTTCATTTACTCAGAAAGTTACAGTTGAGTGATGAGAGGAAACTCAACTAACTTTTCACATGTCTCATGACATCTATCTTCCTCATTCTTGTCTTCTATCTATTCTCACATATACTCTCATATCACGCCTCGACATTTTCAAGGTATTTATAGATAAATTTGTACAAGTCTATGACTAATCAAAGATCTAAGTGAACTATGTACATATGTATACATTCCTCACATACTCTGAATGTGTCTTCCTTCCAAGTCTTCAAGAATTGATCTCATCCTTCATTCTTTAGTCTTCAAACATTCAATTGGTGATTGATCTGCACCAACAGCTCCCCCTCAATCATCAATTGAGGTTTCTTCTTTCTTCTTTATACCTGCCATGTCTTTAAACTTCTGTAGCTTTGGTCCATCCAGACTCTTTGTAAGCATATCAGCTATCTGATCTTTTGTTGAAGTATGTATGACTTCAATCTCCTTATCCATCACTTTCTCCCTTAGAAAGTGATACTGTATCTCAATGTGTTTGGTCCTGGCATGAAAAACAGGATTAGCAGCTAAATACAATGAACTCATGTTATCTCCATATATAATTGGTACCCCATGCACAATGTCAAAACTCTTCATCAAAGTCTTGAGCCAAATTACTTCCTTTGCAGCTTCAACCATGCCTTTTTTATACTTTGCTTCTGTAGAAGACAAAGCAACTGTATGTTGCTTCTTGGAACACCATGAGATAAGTTTATCTCCCACATAACACATATATCCAAAAGTTGACCTTCTATCATCTGGATTACCTGCCCAATCTGCATCACTATAAATTTTGATATTTGTATCTGAGGTAAACCCATAATACAAACCTTCATTGAGTGTACCCTTAATGTACCTCAACACTCTTTGACCTGCAATCCAATGTTCTTTCCTTGGGCAATGCATGAATTGAGACGAAACTCCTACTGCATATGATAAATCAGGTCTAGTTAAAGTATCATAGATAAGACTACCAACCAAACTCTGATATTGTCTCATGTCCTTGAATTCTTCACCTCCAAACTTACTCAATTTGTGATTCACCTCCATTGGTGTAGGTGCTACCCTGCAATCATCCATTTTAAACTTGATTAACAAGTTCTTCAAATACCTTTGTTGGGTCACAAATACTCCATGTTGAGTATATGTAATCTCCATGCCCAAGAAGTATGACAAGTCTCCCAAGTCACTTATCTTGAACTCCTTTTCCATTTGCTTCTTGAGTCTTTGTATTCCTTCTTCATCTGTACCTGTAAGAATTATATCATCAACATATATGCACATGTATATGAAACCATTATCACTTGCTTTGACAAGCAAGCTACTATCTGCTTTAGACACCTGAAATCCAAGTTCCTTTAGGAACTTCACAAGTCTATGATTCCATGCCCTTGGGGCCTGCTTCAAGCCATACAAAGCTCTCTTGAGCTTGCACACATGATCTGGATACCTTTTATCTCTGAACCCTTGAGGTTGCTCCATGAATACATCATCTGAAATATAACCATTCAAAAAAGCATTTTTCACATCAAGTTGACATAACTTCCAACCTTTACATGCAGCAATAGCTATAAGTGTCCTGATGGTTGTCATCTTTGCCACAGGACTATAAGTCTCATCATAGTCAACACCATAAGTCTGAGCAAACCCTTTGACAACAAGTCTAGCTTTGTATCTAGACACACTTCCATCTGCAAACCTCTTGGTTTTGTAAACCCATTTGCATCCAGTGATCCTCTGACTATTTGGTTTTGGAACCAAATCCCATGTTTGATTCTCCAATAGTGCATCATATTCTTCCTGCATAGCTTTCTCCCATTTTTCCTTACCTTTTGCCTCTTCATATGTAGAAGGGTCTTCATCTGTTTTCATCATATAAGCATAGTCTTTTGTGGCCAAAAATGAAGTATCATAGCTATACCTTGTAGGTTGCCATTTATTCCTTGTAGACCTCCTAAGCTGTCCACTTCTTGAGGTTTCTGGTTCTTCATATTCAGGATCAAATCTTGGTGTTTCTTCCACTTCAACCTGTACTTCATTATTCTCTTGTTCATCAAATATTTGAACCTTTGATTTACCTTTCCTTTGGTTCACTTCTTCTTCATCACCTGTATTGATATTGATTGTACCTGCATACCAAGTACTTTGCTCATCAAATGTAACATCTTTAGAAACCATGAATTGTTTTGTAGATGGACTCCACACTCTATAGCCCATCTGCTTATCATCATAACCAATGAAAACATATTTTTCAGCTTTAGGCTCCAACTTATGCCTTAATTGTGATGGCACATATGCATATGCCACACATCCAAAAACTCTGCAATGATCCAAGGTAGGTCTCTTACCCCACCAAGCCTCATATGGTGTCATACCCTGCAAGGCTTTACATGGTAACCTATTGACCAAATAAGTGGCTATATTTACAGCCTCAGCCCACAAATAATTAGGGCAATTTTTCTCCTTCATCATGGATCTTGCAAACTCAACAAGTGTTCTATTTCTCCTTTCTGCAACACCATTTTGTTGAGGAGAGTACCTGCAAGTAACTTCCCTTTTTATACCTGCATTCCATAAGTAATCATTGAACTCATTAGAGAAATACTCTCCCCCTCCATCTGACCTTAATCTCTTCAACTTATGACCTGTAATTCTTTTTGCATATGCATGATAGTGTTTAAATGTACTAAACACTTCTTACTTATCTTTGATCACATAGATAGTGATCCATCTAGTAGCATCATCAACATAAATCACATAATACCTTGACCCATTTATACTGAAATCCTTTGATGGTCCCCACACATCTGTGTGTACCAACTCAAGCTTCTCTGAGTACATAAAACCATGCTTGGAGTAAGAATTCTTATGAGCCTTACCTAATTGACATGCCTCACATTTGTATGTCATATGTTGACCTGCAACATTAGGCAATCCAAGCACTGAACCATTGTTAACCATATCTTTAATACCTCTTTCGTTGAAATGTCCAAGCCTCTTGTGCCAAAGATCTAACTCAGAGATCTTATGTCCTCCATATGTGAACATAGCATGACCAATATTGCCTTGAATCTTCAATGTAAATAATCTTCCTTCCTTTTTCCCTGAAACAATCTGTTTATGCCCTTGGCTAGGGTCTTCCACATATACTCCATCATTAGTGAACCTTACTTCATATCCCTTTTCAACAATTTGTCCTACACTTATCAAATTCTTAGGAATTGTAGGAACATACAAAACCTTACTCAATAAGGTGCTACCATCCTTGGCCTTCACTGATCCAATTGACTTCACATTGTGCTTTGTGTTGTCACCTGTTTGAACAACATGATTAAAAACATTATTCTCCAAATCAGTCATCAAGGATATATTACCACTCAGGTGATTGCTACACCCTGAGTCAATGTAGAAAACTCTCTGATCTTCACTCTGCCTTTCATAAGTTGCATTCTATATCAATGTTGAATCCTCCTTTTGATCTGAAGCATAATTGTAGTAGGTGTTGTTGTATTGTTGACTTTGGAATCCTCTACCTGCATTTCTTCCAAAGTAACTCCTACCACCTCTGCCTCTGAAATTACCTCTTTGACTTCTGCCTCCTCTTCCTCTTGAATTATAATTTTGATTGTATCCACCATTACTCTGATTATTATGCCAACAATCATTAGCTAAGTGATTTGTCTTACCACAAATCCAGCAAGCTTTGCCTCCATCCTTGTTGTTTCTGCCTCTTCCTCTACCTTTGCCACCTCCTCTTCCTCTTAGGAAGTTGGCTTGACTAGTTGTACCTTCATCTTCACCTGCTTGTTGCTTTCCTTTGCTATTCTTCTTCTTATCTTTTGAGTACATTGCATGACCTGCACTCTTGTCACCATCTCCTTTAACATCCTGCTCAAATGTTAGCATATGACCTAGCAACTGATTTAAATCAGGAGTGAAATGGTCAAGTGATAATTCTGTAGATAAAATGAATGGCTTCCATTTGTCATCACCTCTCAAACCTGTAAGGATTTGCCTTACCAATTTATCCTCCTCAATGTCTTCATCAACAGCTCCTAATGCATCTGCAATGTCTTTCATCCTTGTTACATAGTCTGAAATAGATTGAGAGGCCTTCTTCTTGAAGGTTGTAAACTCTGCCCATAAGGATGCCTTCCTTGACTTTGTAGTATTCTGGAAATGCTCCTCCAAAGCATTCCAAATATCAGTTGCACTTTCAAGACCTCGAATATGAGGTAACAAGTAATCATTGTCTGCCATATAGATAATGCTCCTAGCTTGAGCATCTTTCTTCATCCAATTTTTCAAATCTGCTAACTCTTCCCTAGTTGGAACACTAGGATCTCTGAACTGTGGCTTCTCTTCTTCTCCTGTGATGTAAGCAATCAAATCTTTGCTCATAAGATGAGCTTCCATCCTCATTGACCATGCAGGATAGTTTTCCCTATCCAATTTCTCTATCTGTAGAGAATCTCCCGTCTTGTGTCTACCTGTGTATTGAAATCTTCAAGCTTTATGAACAATATATGTACCTTTACTTCGAATTAGACTCCTTTTGTCCTTCTTGATGTCGTATGGTCTCCTCCTCTTGCTTTGCCTTCAAACTTTCACCTTTTAGTTCTTCAAATGTTGAATTTCTTGAATCTGCAGCAGTCGGGACCCTCCTTTCCTTGATTTGATGTCTCCTGCTCTGATACCACTAATGGAGAGTGTTAATATCCAAAAGAACAACCTACTCTTGAATTTAGAACACCTCTATATCAAGAGTAAGTCAAAACTTTCACTAAGTTAGAGGTCCAATCTCCAAATTATCAAAAATTGAGAAAATCTGTGAAGAAAGTAAAACACAGAAAGTCTGCTGCACAATTTCTTCTCATTGACCTATCAAACATGTAAAGTTTTCTATGAAATTTTGTATGGAGTGTCGCCTAGAGATTGCGCACCTCCTCCAAGTTAAAGTTCTTCAAAAGGTTTAGTATAACTTGAGAAATCAACTTCACAAGTTACCTATGTCTGAATCTGCACTTCTGAGAAGTCGATTTAGACACCCCTAACTTCTTAACTTCAATTCTCTCAGTACAAAACCCGTTTAAGCAAATGCTTCTAGCCACGAGTAGATTACCTTCCAACTTAAAGATTAAGTGCTTGCTTTCACAAAACTTTAAACTATGGAGTGAGAACTGACCAAAAGATTAAGATCGAAATTTGCACCTGTTTCAGAGAACTGTGAACACTCAACACATATGAATGTTCCTACTAACAATTCTCCTAGCTTGTTTGCAATTAGACTCTGAAACTCAGGTCACAGACTCATTAACTACCAACTTAGATATCCTCAAAAGGATTTCACAATTGATCAAACACAGACGGAGCAGACACGAAAAGATCGGGAGCAATATTTCTTCATTTACTCAGAAAGTTACAGTTGAGTGATGAGAGGAAACTCAACTAACTTTTCACATGTCTCATGACATCTATCTTCCTCATTCTTGTCTTCTATCTATTCTCACATATACTCTCATATCACGCCTCGACATTTTCAAGGTATTTATAGATAAATTTGTACAAGTCTATGACTAATCAAAGATCTAAGTGAACTATGTACATATGTATACATTCCTCACATACTCTGAATGTGTCTTCCTTCCAAGTCTTCAAGAATTGATCTCATCCTTCATTCTTTAGTCTTCAAACATTCAATTGGTGATTGATCTGCACCAACATTTTAGGCTTGGATACATCATTAGACATCATATTTAATACTTGGAAGGATCAAGAAAACTCATCCAAGGACAAGGACTTTTCAAAGAAAGAACACTTCAAAAGGAGGCTACATCAATCGAGACCTCAACTAGTCAAAGGTTAGCAAGGGTGCCTCTATCAAAACTTAACACCAAGCCTTCTAAAGAACACAAAAACGTGAGGAGAAGCTAGAGTGGAACCTAAAAGCTCAGTATGGCCAAGTATTATGCACAAATGGAGACATTAGAGAAACGTAAATCTCAATCATTGAAATTTAGGGCTAGGGACTACCTTATGAGCAAAGGAGTTTGGGGATTAGTGAGTTGTCATAGAGCCAAAGATTCATCTACATAATCCACCACTTGAAGGAGAGGTTAGCACACTTAATGAATAGATAGAAAGGGATAAAAGAATCATATGCATTCTATCCTAATATATAAGCAATAGCATGATATGGCATATACAAGACTTCAACTCATCCATGAAGGTTTTGGAGACCTTAGAGAGATTTTATGCTTCATGAACCAAGACAAGGAGGGTTCAGATCAAGAATGAGCTAAATAATGTTATGAAAGCACCAATACCTACATAAATGATTATATTTTGAAGGTAAAGGGCCTTGAATATGCCCTAGGCTCAATTGGGAGCCCAATGAAAAATGAAGATTTTGTTGAGCACACTCTCAATGTATTGAGAGAGGATGAAAGTTTTAAAGCATTAAAAAAATAAATGTATGTGAGGGATTCCCTACAAGAATTTGATCAGTTAGTCACATTGATCTTGATTGAGGAAATGAACCATGGAGGTTCACAATCAAAGGGCAGCCAAGCTCATGTTTTCTATGCAATTAGAAGCAAGAGGTGGAAGAAACTCCCTAGGAAGAGGTTGAGGAAGGTCAAAAGGAAGCTCAAGGAGCAAAGAAAGCTTTAATCAAATGTGCGGATCAAGAGGAATAGGAAGGATTAGATGAAGAGCAGGAAGATCACAAGGAAGTGAAGCATTCATTGGAGAATGCTACAATTGTGCAAAACCTATTCATTATGCAAGAGATGGTTGGTTCAAAGGAGGACCCAATCAAGGATACAAAAGGAAACAAGCCAATTATGCTAGTAATTCAACAAATTCAAAAAATAATAACTTTCTTACGATGTATGGTTCAAGTGAAATAATCAATTCAGATTTTACACGGTAAGTAGATAGTGATTGTAGCAACCATATGAATCTCAATAAAGATGTTTTCTTCAATTTAGATTGACCCATAATGCAAGTACATGTAGATATAGGGGATGAGGTTGAGCACAATATTACACATTTGGGAGATGTCACATTGAGTAGATCTCAAAGCTCCAAGGTGTTGAAGGGAAGCAATTGAGAGCATCCAAGCAAGGGTTTTGCGCAAGCTTGAGATTAGGAGAAACAATTAGGAGAAACAAGACTGAGAGCCGCTGCAGGAATATATGCAGCCAAGAAGAGACAGAAGGCATACTTTGATGCCCATGTGAAGGATAAAGGCTTGAAAGCAGGAGATCTAGTCTTAGTCTATACACTGAAACAACACGCGAGAAAGCTAGAAAAGAGGGGCTACGGACCTATGATCATCAATAGGATCTCCACGAGTGGAGCAGTACAACTAGCCACGTTAGAGGGTGATGTTCTCCCTAACTATATCAGCGGTTGCAGAGTCAAGTTGTATCAAGAACCCCTCACAGAGGAAATGCTTAGCCGACTCAACACTGCTAAGAAACGCAAAGAGGAAGAAAAGCGAATTAGAGAAGAAGCTCAAGCAGAAGCTTTAGAACACATCAGAAGGATGAAATTACGAAGGCAAGGTAGAGATCAGCCTAGAGCGAATGACTATGCAGATCAAGGATATCCTATGGCCATGTGTGAAGTTGCAGGAACAAGCTCGCATAGGATAATTGATAGACGTCCTTTCATAACCCTAGATATAGGACAAGGAAAGAGTGCAAGGAACGTAAGAGCCTTGATTGACTCAGGCGCAGCCACTAGTGCTGTTAGAGTGTCTTACTGCCAAGAATTACAATTGACTGTCAATCCTGTGGAAGCATATCTTATAGGATTGGGAGGAGTGGAAACCCCTTGCATGGGCGAGGTGGAACTTCCCCTCTACATTCATGATGAGGCAATGACAGTTAAAGTACTGGTGTGTCAAGATGAGGATCTCACTGAGCCTCTTGTCTTGGGTCAAGATTGGATCTATGACCAAGCAGTCAATCTAAACCTAAGAAGTGGACTTCTCCAGGTTTGGGTCAATCATAGTCGAGTTACAGTAGAATTAGACAATGGAGCACTCAAGGAACTAGGAAAGGCACAGACTCCTGGTCCTTCCAGGGGTACACATGAAGATGACCATGCTGTTCTTGTTCAAAACCATGTGTTGCAGAGGAATGATATTTGCGAAAAAGGAGTTAGGGAGGCAATGGAACTCCCTTCTTTTCCAAAGGCCAGAAGGAGGCAGCAACCAAAGGTGGATCAAAGGCAGAAGAAGCAGAGTACTACCTATGTCCGAGATCAAAAGTACCTGCGCAGCAGAATGTCCCAGAAAGTAAACCAAGTGTGGGTGCGGAAAGGCGAACACCCGGTTGCACTCACAACAACCACACGGGCAAAGCTTCTTACTAGTAACCAACAACGTGACGCCACTAAGAAGTCTGTCAGAAATTCTTCTGCTAAAGTGAAATCCATTTGGGTGCCCAAAAAGTCGATGAAGGCTAGCCCACAATCAAGACAAATTTGGGTGCCTAAGGCTTGCTTGAGGGCACAAGTAGCTACGCCAAGGCCACAACCTATGCAGCATAACCCAACTACGCGTACAGCCCGTATTCACTCGTTCTCAGCACTCAGGAACACACCAAGAACCAAGAGCACGCATGTAATCACTTGTAAATGGGTCCCTAAAAGGCCTCATGTTCAAGCTGATACACCTATAATGTTCTCTAGCGCCTCTACGAAACCAAAGGAAAAACCCATCCACTGCATTTGGCAGCTCAAGACCTGTAATAAACCCCCCGACCCCGTAAATTCACCCCCACTTACTAACGGCATTAGTCTCCTAGGAATACACAAACATTAACTACACACACTGTCTTCGTGCACTTACTAACCACTAACTCACCATCTACCTCATGTTAATGTTGTAACGGGGACAACAACGGATTTATTCTGTCCATTACGATGTTAACACATGATTCTATATTCTCACAGAATCAGAAGGCAAGCAGTAAAATGGCAGAAGCGACAGGTTCAGGCTCACAAGTAGGGATACTTACTGCAGGAATTGATGTGGATAGTCTACCTGTGGATGTGCCACCAACTGAACGACCAGCGGAGCTGCAGCACCTCCAACAAATCCCGGTGCCGGATCCACCTACAGGGATCACGGAAAGAGTCCATGCCAATTCTCATTGGTTCAATGGCATGCCAGGTCCATTAGGAGAGGCCAAGTATATATGGGAGTCTAAGTGCGAGTATGACAGATCATGGGTTCGATTCCAATTCTTCTCCAAGGAGTTCGAGACTTTACAGAACACCGAGGATCTCCAGATCATATGGCAACGAGCAGGGCTGGCAGAATACTTCGAAGCCCCACTACCTAAACCAGATCTCCTCCGATGTTACTATCTGGTCTCCACATTACAAGCTAATGAAGAAAAGGACAAACCCGGATCATTTGTGCTTCCCTCCTTGCTGGGCAACAACGAATTGAAGAGGTTTGAACTTACCGTGGAATTGGTAAGCGACGCTTTGAATATGCACGGCACGCATGTACCCTCTGAAAAGGATGCTCTTGTTCCCACTAACATGAAGGATAGGAAACTATTGAAGCTTAAAGACATGGCAGCACTCACCCCAAATGTGTCCATCCCTCTCCGCATGTGCATGCAACATTTCACCTTTCCCGGCCAAGACCGATTCACACAACCACACAAGAGGATCTGGTTCGCTCTCTACTTAGCGGAAGCAGGTGCGTTACCCATTAAGCTACCAGTATGGATTATAGATCAGTTGTATGAAGCAAACAAACGGGCTTCTAGGAAATTGGTGGTGAACGGATGCTGTGCAATCACACGCATTATTTACCGATGCCTAGCATATGATGTCCCCATTGAACGTGCCTTAACTTGGGCACAATTACAAATGTTTAAAAGGCTCAAGACGTCCACACATCAATCCAAGCGCATGAGGGGTGCGATCCCTTGTGTCCAGACAAGGGAAGTCCTGACTACTCCTGAGGCATCACCACTAAGGGAGGCCACTGTACCTCCCTTCACCATCAGGATACCCAGATCGGAATCTGACACTACGACACAAGCTACCCCATCGGCTCCTCCTGTTCCAACTGAATTCGAATTTGCTGCCACGGGAGATGCTGAAGGACTGGACCCCCAGGATTTCGAAGCATTCCTACAAAGCACACAATTCTCTGATGTGGAGTTTTATTCAGAGGCAGAGGAGCAGGGCACATCCTCACGAAGAAGACGAAAGTCTACAGACGGTCGACATGTACATTGGAGTGACGCTCAGCAAAGTCAACAACACGGACACCCGGAAGAAGAAGAAGCGTATGAAGAAGAGACCACTGAAGCCCCAGCCTATACAGCAGAACTCCGAAGGCTGTATCAGATTATGGAAAGAGTGCGCTCGCAACAACTACTCACTGAACAGAGCAGCAGAGTACTTATGACTCAGTTGTTGGAAGAAGCGAGAGTTGACTCAGAGTACAGGGAAGGTCTCTTATTGATGGCAGAAACATATGGAGTAGTAGAAGCAGTGCGCACTGCCATTCAGAGGCCTCCAGTTCAATATGACCCACGAAGGTTCCAGACGCGACCACGATCAGGTAAGAACATCCAGATTCCCGTTACAGTTGCAGAAGAGCCAACTACTACATCTGAAACTATCAGGACAACCTCCCAAACAGCTAGCCAACAGCACCCTGCCACCCATGAGGAGTCCACCGAACCACTACCACCCACTTCCCCACCATCACCTCCTAGAAGAGAAACAGTGGAAACCACATCGACTACTCAACCCACAGACCCCACCTTCATCTTCCGTACTCCCATCTCTAGTGCCACCCTATTCTCTACCACTGATAACCCGATCTTTGAAGCAAACCCCATCACTACACAATCCACCGAACCCCTCCTAGAGCCTGCCCTAGGGCAACCATCCCCAATGCCCTCAGCCATGGGTCATCCTGACCCTAGATCCACATTCATGGGCTTCCCTGCTACCACGCAACCCTTTCAGCCCTTCTCAAACTTACGACCCCAACCCCCGACATCCCTCTCTCCATTTCTACAATCCCTCCATGACCTCTTTGCTAGGGCTTTTCAACCAGGCTCTCAACCATTTCCTGTCTTTTCAGCTCCCCACCCCACTTCACATCTATTCACCACTTCCACACACACCCCACCTACCATCCCAATGTATATGGTAGACCCCACACTCACACCCACTCCTGAAGGTATGGACATTTCACCAACCACGGCACCTCCACCCACGGTTTCACCTCCTCCCATTCCCCCTCCACCAATTTCACCCACACACACAACTTCCGTAGACACATCATTCACTGTCTCCCTTCCCCAATTCCCTTCCCATGCATCTCCCACTGTAAACACCACCCACTCATCTATAGGAAATGCATTGGATACCATGTTGGCTTGTATATCAAATTTAAGGACAGATTACATTCAGCTCCAGCAACAAAACGCACGCCTGCATGAGCACTCAGAGACACTACAGCACCGCCTTGCGGCACTAGAAGAGGAGAATGCTCGCCTCCACACATAGTTCCAAACCCTCCAAGAAGCTCATAACATATTGGAGGTACAGTTACAGAATGTAGATAAGGAAGCGGTGCAAGTGGTAGAAGGTCACCTACGGACACAGCTGGAACGCAACTCAAAACTTCAGCGAAATATGGCACTACTCAAACGCCATCTTGCGGCTGCTCAGGAAGAGAATAGACGCCTGCAAATACAAAATCAAGAGAACCTGGAGGCAGCTATTGAGAGCACACCGGGGGCACCCATCAGCCCATCCAAGTTTCAAGCAGTGACCCCCGATAATATCAAGATTATATTGGAAGATTATGCCATGCTGCTTGAAGCACATGATAAACTATCGGAGGAACTGGGACAATTGAAGCAGGAACACCAACAAGGACCAACAGCAGCCCCTCCAACCACCCCCTCTGCGGCTTCACTTCTCACAGACGCAGAGGCCATAAAAGATCTCCAGATACAGGTCACTGAATTGCAAACACGCTTACTACAATATGAGAGACCATCTTCCCCTCCAGAGGCTCCCACGGACGAAGAAGTTGTGCAAATTCCTGTGGAACAAACGTTTGACAAAGAATACGATCCGCAACCATTCCCAGGAGGCCAACAAACAGACGAAGCGCAGGACACATTCGAGGCACCACGGCCCCCATGGCTACGTCAAGTGGAGGAAATCGGGACTTCGCACGAAGAGCGCACAGTAGTGCAAAATCAGGCCATGAGGGTCATAGAGGAAACTGTGTTACAATCAGCTTACTTTAAGAACCTGTCATCGAGACGCCTGATTCTCTCATCTGAACTCCAATACAGGCCGTATTATATTATCTTGGCTGATTATAATGCAGAAATACAAAGAGTCACGGGTCAGATTCCTACCTTTGCGACCCAATTTCAACCCGAAGACCTTCCTCCAGAGGTGCAAAAAGGCAAAATTCGTCAACCAACATGGCGGCAGAAACTTCTAGAGACATATCCAGAAATGCTACGCACATGGAATAACGTGCCTTTGCACCTCCTGTACAATCCATGCTACGGTCCAGTCCCCCGCCGCAGGTCGTGGAAGGCATTCAATATCAAGGTACAGAACAACGCGCAATGCAAGGAATGGCTGAACTACTCGTACATTGCGCCACCACAGGGACCACCATCAGTAGCATATATGATGGGAACCATTCGCCACTGGTTTCCGCGCTTGAAGCCCATGCAAGATGTAGCAGCGCAAATGATGCTTAAAATCTTAGACATGATGCAAGTAGTCCTGAAGACCTTTAGAAATGCAGCCGCACCACAGGTACGTCTCCCGGGGTTCAGCAATGGAAATTACGACTTGGTGTATGACATGAGCACCACCCCCAGTATTTGTGTGGCTTACGCTTGGCATGCACGCATCAAATACCTCCCCGCCTGCTACAAACAGACCTTCGAAGAAATGTTCAGATCAGGTTTCTGGGAGTATCACTCGGAGATTTTCGCACCAAAGCCAACACATCTGCTCCAACTGTTTGCTTGTGAACAAGCAATGTATTCAGAGTACTACACCACCTCGCAACCAGAGACCCCTGGTGCAATAAATTGGGATGCATTGGAAGCTGATCTAGCAAGAGGCTTAAGGATAGGAGAACATGAACTGGCCACCAATGTCATCCAATATTACATCGACCACCCAAGAGAACAAAGGTCTGTCAGGGGCGACAGACGCTAGGAAGGGGGGAGTGTTGGCACACAAAGCAACAGAGGAATCATGCACAATACGGCAACAAGGCCAGATCAATTTTTTCCATGGATTATGAATAACTCAAGTGATTTTAATCACTACACAAACATTGTAAACCCCGTTTTTGGTAGATTAGACTCCATTTTGTGCAAGCCGAGGAGTCCTCGAGCTTGAGGAGTATTAGAAGTACCATCGTACCGATTTTCATAATTTTTAGATTTCGTTTGAGCCCTCAAATAAGCCCTGGAACCTAATTTTTAACTAGGCCGGACACTAGGTCTGGACAGGGCCAAAACTAGTCAAAAAACTATAAAAAGAGCTAGAGCTTGAGGAGTATGAGAAGTACCATCGTACCGATTTTCATAATTTTTAGATTTCGTTTGAGCCCTCAAATAAGCCCTGGAACCTAATTTTTAACTAGGCCGGACACTAGGTCTGGACAGGGCCAAAACTAGTCAAAAAACTATAAAAAGAGCTAGAGAGCTCATTTTTGGGGTTAGATTGTAATTGAAACGAACTTGTAAGAGCTTTTGAAAGTAATCTAAAGAACTCCATTGATTCTCTCTCTTTGTCTTGCCGTGTGTGCGCGTGTGTGTGTATGTGTGTGCATGTTTGTGTGCTTCTCACTCACGCACTTGTGCCGCCACTTGCTCGAGGTCTTCATACCATCCTCACGTCTTCCCGGATTGACATTAAAGGAGGTGCTACTCATCACTGAGCTACATCTACCAATCTAACATCTTATAATATGCAACATTTGTGACATGCTTGTCAATAATGTTAACAAAGTAGAGTGACATTCAAGAAGGGAGCACATTTGAGCAAATGTGTTGAATCTCATACACACGGATGTATCGAGACATACATGGGAGACATCCATCGAGGTAATAGAGATTTGGTTACATTTATAGATGTTCATTCAAGGTTTATTGGATTTATTTCATGACGACAAAGTCATAGGTGTTTTAACACTTCAAGAGGTTCAAAAATGTATTGGAGATGGAGATAAGGAAATATGTAAAGAATCTCATATTGGATGGAGGGGGTTAGTATTTTTGAAATGACCATGGCATCAAAAGGCAATTCACTAGGAAGTATACACCTCAACAAAATAGGGTAGGTAGAGAGGAAGAATAGATATACAGAAGAAATTATTAGAGCTAAGTTAAATGAAATGAATATTCCTAATTCTTATTGGGCGGATGCAACAAATACATCCATATACGTTATGAATAGGTGTCAAACCTCAAAATTGTTGATATATTTAGGTAGTGATGTGTGTGAACACACTAGGACTGCCGGGGCACTTTTTTCCCTCTTTAGGAGGTTTTTGTCCCCCGGCTTGTATATACGCCTATTGTCCTAATGGGCTACTTATCTTTGTACATTGTCTAGTAATACATTCAGTATTGTGTGTTTGTGCTCTTCTTCTTATTCCTTGTGCTGTTCGCATGCTTCTGTAGACGTCTAACTCCAACAATTGGTATCAGAGCAGGTCGTCGCTTCATCTAGGGTGCCGTCGACACTCCTCCGTTTGTAGTCTCAGAATCGCACGAATTTTGGTGAGCATACACAGCGTGTTTCTGAGATCAAAACAGCTTCGTTGTGTAGTGCTGAAATCGCGATCTGAGCTCGTTTCGGCCTCCGAATGCACTATTGCAGCGCTCGTGCAGGCTACTTCGTCTTTTTGTTCCAAAGGTATATACCAGTTTCTGTTTGCCAGTTTAAGCGTCTCGAAGTCTGTTATAGGTCTAACAGAACTCGTCTGGGCAGTTCTGTTCAACTTTTTGAGATACAGTCAATTTTTTGCATCAAAGTATTTTAGTCACCGGCCATGGCTGAAAGCAGTGATGTATTTTGTATGTTGGCTGTTGAGGATAAGTTGGATGGTACCAACTACCCATTATGGGCCTATATGATGCGACATGTTTTGGTTGCAAAAGGATTGTGGAACATTGTGCAGGGTGTTGAAAGACGTCTTGTTACACCTGTAACGACAGGTACTGCAAATACAGATGCTGGAGCTGATGAAGATGGTGTCGAAGATGATATTTCACAGATTCCTATTCGTGTTGCTATTTCTGTTGCACCTACTGCAGAGCAAATTTTTTGGGATGGCAGAGATGCCTAGGCACATGCATTGATAGCTTTGTCTGTCAAATGTTCCATTATTCCTCATATTCGCTCTTGCAAAACAGCTAGGGATGCTTGGGATACACTTACCACATTGTACCAAGCTAGGAATGAGGCTCGTGTTGCTTACCTCCGAAAACAGTTGGAGAGTGAGCACATGAATGAAGGTAATTCTATGGACAGTTTCCTAACGAAGATCAAAGATTTGAAGGAACAGTTGATTTCTGCTGATGAGGTTATACCAGATAGCTCACTTGTGCAGACCGTTCTAAATGGTCTTCCTGATTCATATCAGAGTTTTGCTTCTACTCTTCGGTTGATGATGAAAGGCAATCCGAATGCCTTATCATTTGAGGAGTTAGTCTTTGTTCTGTTGCAGGAAGATCAGTCCAGGCAGAATAGGTCCATTATGCGTGTTGCAGATCAAGCTTTCCTAGCTAGTCAGAAGGGCAAAGGAAAATGGAGCTCTTCTACTAGTAAGCAGAAATCTGCAAATGCTGCACATTCGAAAAACCAGGATAAAGATGAGAAGAAATCAGAGAAGCAGAAATTGTTTTGCAAGTACTGTAAAGGGAATGATCATATCATAAAGAACTGTCCAAAACTGGCTGCAAAAGAGGCAAAGAAAAAGGAGGTTGGAATGGTTGTTGCAGAAGCCTCTACACCAAAAACAGAGTCTGCTAATCTTGTGCAGGAAGAAGAATGGGCGTTTACTACTGTTTGCAGTTTTGACCCATCTTCTCATGAGCAGTGCATGTCTGCAGTGGACTCAGATGTTTGGTACTTTGACAGTGGGGCGACCAAACATATTACCTCGCATCGCAGTTTCTTCTCTTCACTCGAGCTTGCCCCTACAGGGAATACTGTCACATGCGCCAACAACTCCTCTTATCCTGTTATGGGAGTTGGTAAGATCATTCTGACTCTTGCGGATGGTAGTTCTTTCACCTTGTCAGATGCTTTATTTGTGCCAAGGATCAAGAAGAATCTGTTATCAGTTTCTGCATTAGCCAAGATTGGCTTGGTTGTGAAATTCGTTGATGATAGGTATACAGTTCATGATCTATCAAATGGCGATGTGATTATTGCTTCTGGTATTTTATGTCGTGGGCTGTATAAGCTCATAGACTATGAAAGATCTGTGAATGATTCGGCATGTGCAGTTCATGATTCTCAGGCTATGTCAGATGCAAAGCTTTGGCATGCACGCTTTGGTCATCTGAATTTTGCTAGTTTGCTACGCCTGCAGAAATCTGATATGGTGTCTTCTTTGCCCAAGCTTGAGGCACCTAGAAAACATGTATGTGAAGGCTGTATTTTGGGCAAAATGCAGCGTTCCTCCTTTCCAAAAGATGGTTCAGTTCGCGCTACGCAGAAATTGCAGCTTGTACATAGTGATGTCTGTGGTCCTATGCAGACACCCTCTTTTGGGAATTACCTTTACTTTGTGACTTTCATTGATGATTTTTCTGTTGGTGCAAGACAACCCTACACACATTGGCTTGGAACATTGAACACTTGGAAGATTTGGCTTGGAACCCATGAAGGATATCTCTATGAGAAGCAAGAGCATAGGAACCTAGTCCTATGTGATATTATCTTTTACTCCTAGTAAAAGTCTTCATGACTTGGCATCTCTTGTAATCACTTACCTACCTCATAAGTCGTGGAAATTTGAATGTTGTAATGGAGAGAATATCTCCCTACTTTTAGAGGAGAGATTCTAGGGAGCCTTAGTTTGAATTTCAAATTCAAATGAAGAACAAACTCCTATAAAAGATGAAGAAGAAAAGTCGCGGGTACTTTTCACTCTAGCTCACTCCCCGAGGCAGTATTATCATTGTAACTCATTGTGTGTGAGTGCTATCTCATAGCCTACACCACCACACCTCAATTAGCTATGCTTGTCATGCTATTGAGCTTGTACAAACTTATCAATCAATAGATATACACACATTTATCATTTCTGGTTCTCTGTGTTAACTTCTCCAAGTCTGTCAACTTCAAAGGAGCATATCTCAGGATCTACTGAACCAAATCAAGTGATCTATAGCTCATTGGAACCAGCTCAAGGTCTACTACAAGCATACAAAATCTCAGAGGATTTCATTCAGCCATTTGGGAGAAATCCGCTTCGAAGTGCACACTGGTCTGTATCTGCAGAGTTCCTAAAAAGTCGGGGGTGATTATAATTTTGCTAAACTTATTTCTCAGTGTATAGTTTATCAATTGAAGTGATTCCACTTGTGATTGGTAGCTTACTAAGGTACTTTAATACTCCCAAAAGGAATTGTTCCAATTTTAAGTGTGCTGGACACACTGAGTAAAAGTCTGAGCAGGTATCACTACAGGAATAGAAAGTTTTTCTTGATTCTTGAAGTACCAAGTTATCTGTTTTGGTTTGATCATTACCCAAACCATTTCCAAAGTACATATATGGTTTCTTTGTGTCATTTGGAAGCTAAGCAAGTGTACTAAGCATATCTGAAGAGAAAAGAGGGCAGGTGTGAAGCAGGTTTTGCAGCACCAACTGATTTCCTGAGTGCATCCATCCATCACTCTCAACAGTGGTATGAGAGCAAAGAAGGTAATCATGGGTGATGGTTTCCCTTCATTCATTGACAAATTGGACAGAAATAATTACCAGGCTTGGTCATTGAGAATGAAGACCTATCTACAAGGGAGAAGTCTATTTGGATACATATCAGGAGATGAGGAGTTGCCCTCATTCAAAACCAGAGGACTACCTACAAAGGATGAACATGAAAGGCTCAACCAATGGTGTGCAAAGGATGCTTTGGCAAGGTCTTATCTCTTAAACTCTATATCTGACTTTCTTTTACCTCATGTAAGGAACTGTAAGACTTCCCAAGAGACTTGGGAAACCTTGTCAAATTATTTTTCTTCCAACACAAGGGCTAGGAAGAATCAACTATGGATTGAGTTCACAACACTTAGGAAGCAGCCCAAGCAATCAGTCTCAGAGTATGTGACAAAGATCAAAGATGTGGCAGACCAACTAGCAAGCATTGGAGAGGAGATTGAAGAAGAGCAAATAGTCAGGCAAGTGACAAATGGACTCAAGGCAGATGATAAGTGGGAAAGTTTCACCACTGCAATGGATCTCTACATGGACATGCATACCCCTGATCTCACAACACTCATGGGCCAACTATTTACACATGAAGCAAAGTTTACAAAGGCTGGAGATCAATCAAAAGGTAATAACCCCTCTGCTCTCTATACTGATAAGAAGGTTAAAGATAAAGGCAAGAAGAAACAGGATGAAGAAGGCTCTACCTCTCAAGCTAATTATGCAGGGAGAGGTAGGTCATCTAGAGGAAGAGGCAGAGGAGGTAAGTCAGGTAGGGGGAGACCCTACAACTCATCACCTTGCAACATTTGTGGATTGTCCAATCATACAACAGATGAATGCTACAAGAACTACAAAAATCAGAGAGGAAGAGGCTACTCAAGAGGTGGATACTCTCAAGGGAGAGGCAGATTCAACCAACATCAAAGCTACAATGGATACAACAACCAATACAACAACAACTACAACAACAACCACAATGGAAACTACCAAGGTGGATTCAGAAATAGAAGAGACTACAACAACTACACAGAGGAGCAAGATGACTCCTTATTGATCATGAATATGACCTCCAAGATAGGTACAAATGATGATCATTTATTTTACATTGACTCAGGATGTTCTAACCATGTAGCTGGCAATGTGGCACTACTTTCTGACTTGGAAGAACCCAAGGGCAAACATCAGGTACAAACAGGTGATGACACTAAACACTCTGTTGTCAAAATTGGAAATGTGAAGACATGTGATGGTAATCAGAACCTATTAAGCAGGGTACTCTATGTACCAACAATAACTAAGAATTTAATGAGTGTTGGTCAAATTGTGGAGAAAGGTTTGCAGGTCAGATTCACACAACATGGAGCATATGTGGAGGATCCAAAACATGGATTCAGAAGGATAGCCAAAGGGGAGAAATCAGGTAGATTGTTTACATTTGAGCTAGAAGACACCAAAAATATTGCTTTGTATAATTATAAGGATCAGACACTTTCAGAACTAGAGATATGGCACAAGAGATTAGGGCACATAGGTGAAAGGACTCTAAAGCAAATGTGCAGGGATCAATGTGTGCTTGGGATACCTAATGTATCCAAGCAACACATGATTTACAAATGTGGATCATGTCAATTTGGTAAGTCTCACAGATTACCCTACTCAAGGAAAGGTTTTATGCATGAAGACTACCTAGACTTGGTACACACAGATGTTTGGGGACCTAGCAAGGACCCTTCCATTTCTGGTTCAAGGTATTATGTATCCTTCATTGATGACTATAGCAGGTGGACCATTCTATACTTTATGAAGCATAAGGATGAAGTGTTTAATTGTTTCAAAAGGTATCTTGCACTTGTTGAAAATCAAACAGGTAGAAGCTTGAAGAGGCTAAGGTCAGATGGTGGAGGAGAGTACTTCTCCAATGAGTTTGAAGATTTCTTGCAGGAAAGAGGCATCAAAAGGGAGATCACTACAAGGTATTCACCTAAACAAAATGGGGTAGCAGAAAGAAGGAATAGACTTATAGTAGAAACAGCTAGGTCTATGCTTAATGAGAAAAAGTTGCCAAATTACCTATGGGCAGAGAGTGTATCCACTGCCACTTATCTCATCAATAGGTTGCCATCCAAATCACTTGATGGCATGACACCATATGAAGCTTGGCATGGTAAGAGACCCTCTCTGGATCATTGCAAAATCTTTGGTTGTGTAGCATATGTGCATATTCCCTCACAGGTAAGAGGAAAGCTAGATCCCAAGGCTGAAAAATGTATCTTCATTGGTTATGATTTGAATAAAAAAGGATACAGATTTTACAATCCAACAAACAAAGGCTTCAAGGTAAGCAGAGATGTCATATTTGATGAAAATGACTCTTGGTATGAGAATGAATGCAGGAAAGTGAGTCTACCCTATGACATGGAAGAAGATTTTCCAAAGCTTACCAAGGAAGAGCCAACTCAGCAAGAAGATTCAAGCTCAGATGATGATACAATAAACCTTGAAGAGTTCAAGGCTTGGAAGTCCAAAGGAAAGATGAAGATGAAGCAATTAGAGGATAAACCAGAAACTTCTACTCAAGCAATGAGGAGATCTCAAAGAGAAAAGAAGAAGCCTATCAGATTTGGGTATGACACATCACTTGTAACTAAACATTCTGTATATCTTGCAAAAGACTTGTTGAATGAAGAACCAGGTACCTATGAAGAAGCAATTGTCAAACCAGAATGGAGAGTAGCCATGGATGAAGAGATAGAAGCTCTCAAGGAAAGTGATACTTGGGACTTGGTACCCAAGAAGGACTCTATGAAGGTGATAGGATCCAGATGGATCTACAAACTAAAGAAGAATTCAGATGGAACAATAAACAGGTACAAAGCTAGGTTGGTAGCCAAGGGTTTTGCACAAACCCAAGGCATTGATTATGAGGAGACATTTTCTCTTGTGGCCAAGATGCCAACTATCAGAGTATTGGTGAGTGTAGCTGCATCCAAGAATTGGAACATGTACCAATTGGATGTGAAGAATGCATTCTTGAATGGATGGATATCTGAAGAAGTCTACATGTCACAACCACCTGGCTATGAAGATCCAAAAAAGGTACATTATTTTTGTAAATTGAAGAAGGCTCTGTATGGTTTAAAGCAGGCACCTAGAGCATGGAATTACAGATTGACCACCTACCTCCAAGACCAAGGATTTGTGATGAGCAAAGTGTTGGTGCAAACAAGCCTTCACACTTGGCTTTGATTTGTACCTTGAAGACTCAACATAAGACTTGGACAATTGGAACCTTGGAAGGCTAAAGTTTGGACCCTTGAAGGAAGTATTCACATAGAACAAGTACCATAGGAACCTAGTCTTATTGTTCTTACCATTAATCTTATGTAAAAGTCTATATGACTTTACCACTCATGTAATCACACCTACTAGACTAGAGTCGTGGAAAAATTAGATGAATCAGTTGAGGGAATATCTCCCTAAGTCTAGTAGAGAGAATCAAGGGAACTTTAGTTTGAATTCAAATTCAAACACTCTTCAAAACTCCTATAAAAAGGCTATGTAAAAGTCGCGGGTTAGACTCACTCTTCCCGAGGCAATTCCAAGCAAATCATTGAGTGTGTGTGAGCTACACTATAGCCTACACCTCTGAGTACCATTGAGCATCACATTACATGCCAATGGGAATGTACAATCATTATAGTTAATCAATATACATACATTCATAGTCTCTGTTTTTCTCTGAGTGACCATCTTCAAGTCTGTCAACTTCAACAGGGCATATCTCAAGATCTACTGAACCAAATTGGATGATTCAAAGCTCATTGGAACCAGCTCAAAGTATTCTACAACACTACAAAGTTTCAAGTCATTCCATTCAGCCATTTGGGAGAAATTGCAGACGAAGCAGTCTCTGGTATTTTTCTGTGTAGATCCTAAAAAGTCGGGGGTGTCTCTAATTTTGCTAAAGATCATTCTCAGTGCATAGTTTATCAATTGGAGTGATTTAACTTGCTAATGGTAGCTTGTTAAGTTAATTTAATACTCCCAGAAGAAATTAATCCAATTGTAAGTGTGCTGGTCACACTAAGCTTAAGACTGAGCAGGTATCATTACAGGAATAGAAAGTTTTTTGGACTTGTGAAGGTTCAAAATCATCTGTTTTGATTTGGATATTACACAATTAATTTGTAAAGCACATATATAGCTTCTTGGTGTCATTTGGAAGCTCAAGGAGTCTACTAAGCATATCTGGAGTCAAAGGAGGGCAGGTGTGAAGCAGGATTTGCAGCACCAGCTTGATCTTCTAAGTGTATCCAGCCATCACTTCCAACAGTGGTATCAGAGCAAATAAGGTAATCATGGGTGATGGTTTCCCTTCCTTCATTGACAAATTGGATAGAAATAATTACCAGGCTTGGTCATTGAGAATGAAGACCTATCTACAAGGGAGAAGCTTGTATGGATACATATCAGGAGATGAGGAGTTGCCCTCATTCAAGACCAGAGGCCTACCTACAAAGGATGAACATGAGAGGCTCAACCAATGGTGTGCAAAAGATGCTCTGGCAAGGTCATATCTTCTAAACTCTATCTCTGATTTCCTTCTACCTCATGTAAGGAATTGTAAGACTTCCCAAGAGACTTGGGAAACCTTGTCAACATACTTTTCATCAAGCACAAGGGCTAGAAAGAATCAGCTATGGATTGAGTTTACAACTCTTAGGAAGCAATCAAAACAATGTGTCTCAGATTTTGTCACCAAAGTCAAAGACATTGCAGATCAACTTGCAAGTGTTGGAGAAGAAATTGAGGAAGAGCAAATAGTCAGACAAGTGATCAATGGACTAAAGGCAGATGACAAATGGGAGAGCTTTACCACAGCAATGGACTTGTACATGGACATCCAAGCACCTGATCTAACAACTCTGATTGGACAACTCTTTACACATGAAGCAAAGATCACAAAGAATGGAGAGCAATCAAAAGGTAACAATCCCTCTGCCCTATATACAGATAAGAAGTCTAAAGATAAGGGTAAAAGCAAGAAGGTTGATGAAGAAGGATCTACCTCCCAAGCAAACTATGCAGGGAGAGGTAGATCATCTAGAGGTAGGGGCAGAGGAGGTAAGTCAGATAGGGGGAGACTCTATAACCAATCTCCATGCAATATTTGTGGCTTGTCTAACCATACTACAGATGAATGCTACAAGAACTACAAGAACCAAAGAGGAAGAGGTCACCAAAGAGGAGGATACTCCCAAGGCAGAGGCAGATTCAATCAATCTCAAGGCTACCATGGCTACAACAATAATTACAACAATAGCTACAATCACAATGGCAATTATCAAGGTGGATACAGGAACAGAAAGGATTACAACAATTATGCAGAGGATCAAGATGATTCCTTGTTGATTATGAACATGACATCTAAATCAGGTATCAATGATGATCATTTGTTCTATATTGATTCAGGTTGCTCTAACCATGTAGCTGGAAATATTGCCTTACTCTCTGATTTGGAAGAACCCAAAGGCAACCACCAAGTGCAGACAGGTGATGACACTAAACATTCAGTTGTTAAAGTAGGCAATGTCAAAACAAGTGATGGTAATCAGAATTTACTAAGCAGAGTGTTGTATGTTCCAACAATCACCAAGAATCTGATGAGTGTAGGTCAGATTGTTGAAAAAGGTCTACAAGTCAGGTTCACTCAACATGGTGCATATGTGGAGGATCCAAGACATGGATTCAGAAGGATAGCCAAGGGAGAGAAATCAGGTAGATTATTTACCTTTGAACTTGAGGATACTAAAAATATTGCCTTGTACAACTATAAGGACCAAACCCTATCAGAATTGGAGATGTGGCACAAGAGATTAGGTCACATTGGAGAGAGGACCATAAAACAAATGAGCAGGGATCAATGTGTGCTTGGGATACCTAATGTATCCAAGCAACACATGATATACAAGTGTGGGGCTTGTCAGTTTGGTAAGTCACACAGATTACCCTATACCAAGAAAGGTTTTATGCATGAAGATTATTTGGAATTGGTGCATACAGATGTTTGGGGACCAAGCAAGGAGCCATCCATATCTGGATCAAGGTACTATGTGTCCTTTATTGATGACTATAGCAGATGGACTGTCTTGTACTTCATGAAACATAAAGATGAAGTATTTAATTGTTTCAAAAGGTATCTTGCATTAGTTGAGAATCAAACAGGTAGACATTTGAAGAGGCTAAGGTCAGATGGTGGTGGAGAATACTTCTCCAATGACTTTGAAGATTTCCTACAAGAAAGAGGCATCAAGAGGGAGATTACTACAAGGTACTCACCTGAACAAAATGGGGTAGCTGAAAGGAGGAATAGACTCATTGTAGAGACAGCTAGGTCTATGCTTAATGAGAAAAAACTACCAAATTATCTTTGGGCAGAGAGTGTATCTACTGCCACATACTTAATCAACAGGTTGCCATCAAAGACACTTGATGGAATGACACCCTATGAGGCTTGGCATGGTAAGAGACCATCTCTGGATCATTGCAAAATCTTTGGGTGTGTTGCATATGTGCATATTCCCTCACAGGTAAGGGGAAAGCTAGACCCTAAGGCTGAAAAGTGTATCTTCATTGGTTATGATTTGAATCAGAAAGGATACAGGTTCTATAACCCCTCAAACAAAGGCTTCAAGGTAAGCAGAGATGTTATATTTGATGAAAATGATTCATGGTATGAAAATGAGTGCAGGAAAGTTAGCCTACCTTATGATATGGAAGAAGACTTTCCAAAGCTTATCAGACAAGAACCAACTCAAAAGGAGGACACAAGCTCAGATGATGAAGACACCATCAACATTGAAGAGTTCAAGGCTTGGAAATCCAAAGGGAAGATGAAGATGAAGCAACTAGAAGACAATGCAGAATCCTCAACTCAAGCTATGAGGAGATCTCAAAGAGAAAAGAAGAAACCTATTAGGTATGGGTATGATACTTCATTTGTAACCAAGCACTCTGTATATCTTGCAAAGGATCTCTTGAATGAAGAACCAGGTACATTTGAAGAAGCAATTATTAAACCAGAATGGAAGGAAGCAATGGATGAAGAAATGGAGGCTCTCAAGGAGAGTGATACTTGGGACTTGGTACCCAAGAAAGACTCCATGAAGGTGATAGGATCCAGATGGATCTATAAACTTAAGAGGAACTCAGATGGCACAATAAACAGGTATAAAGCTAGGTTGGTAGCCAAGGGCTTTGCACAAACCCAAGGCATTGATTATGAGGAGACATTTTCTCCTGTGGCCAAGATGCCAACTATCAGAGTTATGGTGAGTATAGCTGCATCCAAGAATTGGAACATGTACCAATTGGATGTGAAGAATGCATTCTTGAATGGATGGATATCTGAAGAGGTCTACATGTCACAACCACCTGGCTATGAGGATCCCAATAAGGTAAATCATGTTTGTAAATTGAAGAAGGCTCTGTATGGATTGAAGCAGGCACCTAGAGCATGGAATTACAGGTTGACAACCTATCTCCTAGATCAAGGATTTGTGATGAGTAAAGCAGATACTTCATTGTTTATAAAGAAGAACAATTCAGAGGTAATATACTTGTGTGTCTATGTTGATGACATCATTATTACAGGAAATGATGTTCAGGGGATAAGACACATCAAAGGACAAATGATGAAGGAATTCAAGATCAATGATCTTGGATTATTGAAGTACTTTCTAGGACTTGAATTGGTCTACACAAATTCAGGTATATTTATTACTCAGAAGAAGTACATTCAGGACATGGTCAAGAAGTTTAATTTGCAGAAAGCTAAAGTCTCAAACATTCCTATGGAGGTCAACCACAAACTCAGTGCACATGAAGGAGAAGAACTCAAGGATATTACAAGTTACCAAAGTTTGGTAGGTAGTCTTAATTATGCTACCTTAACCAGGATTGATATATCATATGGTGTTAGTGTACTTAGCCAATTTATGCATAAACCAAGAGTACCACATTTGGAGGCAGCCAAGAAGATAGTAAAGTACCTAAAGGGAACACAAAATCATGGTTTGTACTTTCCATATTCATCAGACATTGATATTAAGGTATATTCAGATGCAGATTGGGCAGGTTGCAAGGATGACAGGAGGAGTACATCTGGTTACATATGCTTTGCAGGTGATAAACCAATTTCTTGGTCATCCAAGAAACAACCCACAGTAGCCCTATCATCTACTGAGGCAGAGTACAGAGGGCTAGCCAATGCCACTCAAGAAGCCATATGGTTGAAGTTATTATATTCAGAATTGGGCCTATACACAAGGCCACCAATCATATTTGGTGATAACACAAGTTCTCTTCACCTAGCAGCTAATCCAATTTATCATGCTAGAACAAAACACATAGAGGTTCATTACCACTATGTGAGGGAGAAGTTACTTAGCAAAGAAATTCAATTATCATATGTGTCTACTAATATACAATGTGCAGATTTGCTTACTAAAGCTCTGGATGGAAGCAAGCTATGCAGGTTTAAATCCATGATTGGATTGCAGGAAATAATTGAAGACTAGAGATGAAGACTTGAGCCAAAGTGTTTGGCTTGAGGGGGAGCTGTTGGTGCAAACAAGCCTTCACACTTGGCTTTGATTTGTACCTTGAAGACTCAACATAAGACTTGGACAATTGGAACCTTGGAAGGCTAAAGTTTGGACCCTTGAAGGAAGTATTCACATAGAACAAGTACCATAGGAACCTAGTCTTATTGTTCTTACCATTTATCTTATGTAAAAGTCTATATGACTTTACCACTCATGTAATCACACCTACTAGACTAGAGTCGTGGAAAAATTAGATGAATCAGTTGAGGGAATATCTCCCTAAGTCTAGTAGAGAGAATCAAGGGAACTTTAGTTTGAATTCAAATTCAAACACTCTTCAAAACTCCTATAAAAAGGCTATGTAAAAGTCGCGGGTTAGACTCACTCTTCCCGAGGCAATTCCAAGCAAATCATTGAGTGTGTGTGAGCTACACTATAGCCTACACCTCTGAGTACCATTGAGCATCACATTACATGCCAATGGGAATGTACAATCATTATAGTTAATCAATATACATACATTCATAGTCTCTGTTTTTCTCTGAGTGACCATCTTCAAGTCTGTCAACTTCAACAGGGCATATCTCAAGATCTACTGAACCAAATTGGATGATTCAAAGCTCATTGGAACTAGCTCAAAGTATTCTACAACACTACAAAGTTTCAAGTCATTCCATTCAGCCATTTGGGAGAAATTGCAGACGAAGCAGTCTCTGGTATTTTTCTGTGTAGATCCTAAAAAGTCGGGGGTGTCTCTAATTTTGCTAAAGATCATTCTCAGTGCATAGTTTATCAATTGGAGTGATTTAACTTGCTAATGGTAGCTTGTTAAGTTAATTTAATACTCCCAGAAGAAATTAATCCAATTGTAAGTGTGCTGGTCACACTAAGCTTAAGACTGAGCAGGTATCATTACAGGAATAGAAAGTTTTTTGGACTTGTGAAGGTTCAAAATCATCTGTTTTGATTTGGATATTACACAATTAATTTGTAAAGCACATATATAGCTTCTTGGTGTCATTTGGAAGCTCAAGGAGTCTACTAAGCATATCTGGAGTCAAAGGAGGGCAGGTGTGAAGCAGGATTTGCAGCACCAGCTTGATCTTCTAAGTGTATCCAGCCATCACTTCCAACACAAAGCAGACACTTCTCTATTCATAAAGAGAAGTAGTACAGAGGTAATCTACTTATGTGTTTATGTTGATGACATCATCATTACAGGCAATGATGTCAATGGGATTAGACACATCAAAGGACAGATGATGAAAGAATTCAAGATCAGTGATCTTGGACTATTAAAGTATTTCTTAGGTCTTGAATTGGTCTACACAAATTCAGGTATCTACATCACTCAAAAGAAGTATGTACAGGATATGGTCAAAAAGTTTGGTTTGCAGGATGCTAAGGTATCTACTACTCCAATGGAGGTTAACCAAAAGCTAAGTGCTCATGAAGGAGAAGAAATCAAAGACATTACAGGATACCAAAGTATGGTAGGTAGTTTGAACTATGCTACCTTGACAAGAATTGACATAGCATATGGAGTAAGTGTGCTTAGTCAATTCATGCACAAACCTAGTGTAACATAATCCTGGTAGGAGATGGTTGAACCACACCCTAAGAGAGAGGATTAGGAAGTAATCCTCAACCATGGCTTTTGGGGCAAGTGGTTAGCCCATCACATTCCTAACCAAGAGGTTGTGAGTTCAATCCCTTACATTGGTATCAGAGCCTAGGAAGTAGGCTTGGGCAAAGTGGAATGATCCAATGGCCTCTAAAAAAGGCGCTTGGGCATCCTCCATGTGAAAGGGTAGGAATTGTGGAAGGCGCGCGTCGATTTCAATGATGGACCTTACAATGATTGGGGTGTATCTCCCAATCCGTAGGTCGGATTGAGGCGTGTAATATACCGTTGGAAAGCTCTCAGAACGAACTTTCCAATGAGGTAGCTTGCAATGTGTGAATTCCTTGGGAATCCTTGGATGGAACTTGATTGAGTACATCCTGCCAGTCCCATAGCTGGTCAGGGTACATCCTGCCAGGGTACATCCAGGGTACATCCTACCAGTCCCATAGTTGGTCAGGGTACATTCCCTAGGAGTTCAAGGGGGGAAGAATGTAACATAATCCTGGTAGGAGATGGTTGAACCACACCCTAAGAGAGAGGATTAGGAAGTAATCCTCAACCATGGCTTTTGGGGCAAGTGGTTAGCCCATCACATTCCTAACCAAGAGGTTGTGAGTTCAATTCCTTACACCTAGGGTACCTCACCTAGAGGCAGCAAAGAAAATCTTGAAGTATTTGAAGGGAACACAAAGTCATGGTTTGTATTTTCCTTATACATTAGATATTGACATAAAAGTTTACTCAGATGCAGATTGGGCAGGATGCAAGGATGATAGGAGGAGCACCTCAGGCTACATTTGTTTTGCAGGAGATAAGCCTATTTCTTGGTCAGCCAAGAAGCAACCTACAGTGGCATTGTCATCCACTGAAGCAGAGTATAGAGGGCTTGCCAATGCAACTCAAGAAGCTATCTGGTTGAAGCTTCTATATACAGAGTTAGGTCTACATACAAGACCACCTATTATCTTTGGAGACAACACTAGTTCTCTTCACCTTGCAGCAAATCCAATTTATCATGCCAGAACCAAACACATAGAGGTTCATTACCACTATGTGAGAGAGAAGTTACTTAGCAAAGAGATTCAATTGACATATGTGTCTACTAATATGCAATGTGCAGATTTACTTACAAAGGCATTGGATGGAAACAAGTTATGCAGATTCAAATCCATGATTGGATTGCAGGAAGTAATTGAAGAATGAAAGAGAAGACTTAAGCCAAAGTGTTTGGCTTGAGGGGGAGCTGTTGGTGCAAGACAAGCCTACACACATTGGCTTGGAACATTGAACACTTGGAAGATTTGGCTTGGAACCCATGAAGGATATCTCTATGAGAAGCAAGAGCATAGGAACCTAGTCCTATGTGATATTATCTTTTACTCCTAGTAAAAGTCTTCATGACTTGGCATCTCTTGTAATCACTTACCTACCTCATAAGTCGTGGAAATTTGAATGTTGTAATGGAGAGAATATCTCCCTACTTTTAGAGGAGAGATTCTAGGGAGCCTTAGTTTGAATTTCAAATTCAAATGAAGAACAAACTCCTATAAAAGATGAAGAAGAAAAGTCGCGGGTACTTTTCACTCTAGCTCACTCCCCGAGGCAGTATTATCATTGTAACTCATTGTGTGTGAGTGCTATCTCATAGCCTACACCACCACACCTCAATTAGCTATGCTTGTCATGCTATTGAGCTTGTACAAACTTATCAATCAATAGATATACACACATTTATCATTTCTGGTTCTCTGTGTTAACTTCTCCAAGTCTGTCAACTTCAAAGGAGCATATCTCAGGATCTACTGAACCAAATCAAGTGATCTATAGCTCATTGGAACCAGCTCAAGGTCTACTACAAGCATACAAAATCTCAGAGGATTTCATTCAGCCATTTGGGAGAAATCCGCTTCGAAGTGCACACTGGTCTGTGTCTGCAGAGTTCCTAAAAAGTCGGGGGTGATTATAATTTTGCTAAACTTATTTCTCAGTGTATAGTTTATCAATTGAAGTGATTCCACTTGTGATTGGTAGCTTACTAAGGTACTTTAATACTCCCAAAAGGAATTGTTCCAATTTTAAGTGTGCTGGACACACTGAGTAAAAGTCTGAGCAGGTATCACTACAGGAATAGAAAGTTTTTCTTGATTCTTGAAGTACCAAGTTATCTGTTTTGGTTTGATCATTACCCAAACCATTTCCAAAGTACATATATGGTTTCTTTGTGTCATTTGGAAGCTAAGCAAGTGTACTAAGCATATCTGAAGAGAAAAGAGGGCAGGTGTGAAGCAGGTTTTGCAGCACCAACTGATTTCCTGAGTGCATCCATCCATCACTCTCAACATTTTCCAGGCATGCATGGGTATATCCACTCAAAGCAAAGTCCGAAGTGTTCATGTGCTTTAAACAGTTTTTGGTTTTGGCTGAAAATCTGTCAGCATGTAAAATGGGCACCCTCCGTTCTGATCGAGGGGGGGAATATATGTCTTCTGATTTTAATGCATTTCTGGCTGAACGTGGGATAAAACACCAGTGTACAATGCCATATACACCTCAACAGAATGGAGTTGCTGAACGAAAGAACAGGTCACTCATGGAGATGGCGAGGTGCATGGTCAAGAGTGAGGCTTTACCACATAGTTTCTGGCTTGAGGCTGTCATGTGTGCAGTAGATGTACTGAACAGGTGTCCCACTAAAGCGCTGCAGTCTATCACTCCATATGAGGCTTGGCATGACCGCAAGCCATCTGTTGCTCATCTACGTGTTTTTGGTTGTTTGGCATATGCATTAGTGCCTGAACAACATCGGAGAAAATTGGATGATAAGGAAGTAAAATGTATTTTTGTTGGGTACAGTTCTGAAAGTAAAGGCTATCGTCTATATCATCCACAGACTAAACGCATTCTGGTTAGCCGTGATGTTGTCTTTGTGGAAGATGTTATTCAGCCATTGCTTTCATGTACTAAGGAGACATCTGTTAGCTCCAAAGACATGTATGATACGTTGATGCCTCTTTTTACAAGTGGATAGTCTAGTGCTGGTCCTAATGAGGCAACTTCTTAGCCTTTGCAGGTTTCATATGATGATGCAGATCATTCTATTTCTGATGCAGATTTACATGATGCACTTGTTGATGAGAGAGCTGATATTGAGCAGGCAAAAACTATGCCAAAATGGATGGTGCAGACTTTGCGTGACAACAAATTAGATGCACCTTTGTCATATCGTACTCGTTCATGCTCTCATAGTGCCTCCTTTGCATCAGATTGCTATGCTATGGCTGCGTCTAGTCTCTGTGATGAGAATGAGCCTGTTTCTTTTGATGAAGCATAGAATTCAGAAAATTGGATGGCTGCCATGCAATCTGAATATGATGCTATAATGAAGAATGGTACATGGTCTTTATGTGACTTGCCTCCTGGCAAGAAGGCCATTGGCACTAAGTGGGTATACAAGTTGAAGCGTAAACCTGATGGTATAGTTGGCATGTATAAGGCTAGGCTTGTTGCAAAGGGTTATGCACAGGAAAGAGGCATTGATTTTGATGAGACATTTGCACCTACATGCCATATGATTACTGTTCGGAGCATTTGTGCACTTGCAACCCATCATGGTTGGAATGTACACCAGTTGGATATTAAAACAACATTTCTGAATGGTGATTTGCATGAAGAAGTGTATGTTTTTCAGCCCTGTGGCTTTGTGCAGAAAGGGCATGAAAACCAGGTGTGCAGGTTAAAGAAGGCATTATATGGTTTAAAGCAAGCACCACGTGCTTGGTATGAGAAGATACATGCCTATGTGGTTGCACATGGTTTTGTGAACAGACCAACTAAAAGCACCTTATATGTTAAGCGTGCTAATGATGTGCTTCTGATCATTGTTGTCTATGTTGATGACATGCTGCTCACTGCTCCTATTGAGAAGCATATTGCTGATTTCAAGGCTGATTTGCATGCCTCATTTGAGATGTTTGATTTGGGGCATTTGCATCACTATTTGGACATTCAGTTTATGCAAGTTGATGGTGGAATGGCTTTGTGTCAAACGAAATATATTGACACATTATTGCAGTGTTTTGGCCTTAAAGACTGTAAGCCTATTGCCACTCCTATGGAGACAGGTTTACGCTTGAGTCGTCATGATGCTGGAGATGCATTTGATGTTGTTCTCTATCAGCAGGCTGTTGGATGCTTGATTTACTTATGCATTACTCGGCTAGATATTCAGTTTGCTGTCTCACAGATGAGCAGGTTTATGCATTGCCCAAGAGACACGCATTGGAAGGCGGTTAAGAGCATCTTTCGCTACTTGAGTGGTACTCGGCTACTTGAGTTGTTTTATCCCAAGGGGGGATCACTACCGCCAAATTTGCATGCTTTTTTTGACTCAGATTGGGTTGGTTGCTATGACACTCGTGTGTCCACCAGTGGTTTTTGCTTCATGCTTGGTAGCTCATGTATATCTTGGTTGAGCAAGAAGCAGCCTACTGTGGCCACTTCCAGTTGTGAGGCTGAGTATAGGGCAGCTTTCACAGCGACTGTTGAGTGTGTGTGGCTCAGATGCCTTATGGCTGATTTGGGTGTTGGCCAGTCTTCTGCCACCACCATCTTCACTGACAATCAGAGCGCATTGGCAGTTGCGAGGAACCCTGTGTTCCATGCTCGCACTAAGCACATTGAGGTGCATTATCACTATGTCAGGGAGAGGTTCTCTGCTGGGGAGATCAGCTTGGCATATGTGCCCACGCAGGAGAACATTGCAGACCTTTTCATGAAGGCTCTGCCTAGGGAGAAGTTTGAAGCTTTCCGCAAAGCTTTGGGCTTACTTCCTTTTGTGGAGTGATTTCCACATAGCTTGGCACTTCCTTATACATGAGTGCTAGCTCCTTGTTCACCGCATCACTCCCAGGGGGGATTTGTTGATATATTTAGGTAGTGATGTGTGTGAACACACTAGGACTGCTGGGGCACTTTTTTCCCTCTTTAGGAGGTTTTTTCCCCCCGCTTGTATATCCGCCTATTGCCTTAATGGGCTACTTATCTTTGTACATTGTCTAGTAATGCATTCAGTATTGTGTGTTTGTGCTCCAAGCTTCTTCTTCTTCCTTGTGCTGTTCGCGTGCTTCTGTAGACGTCTAACTCCAACAAACATTACATGCAGTTACATGTTATGAAGCTTTTTATGGTAAGAAACCCAATATTTCATATCTCAATGTATTTTCTTTTGTGTTTTATGTTCACATACCTCAAGAATTGAGACACAAATTAGACCCGAAGGGAGATATGTGTATATTACTTTGATATTCTTTAAATCAAAGTGTTTTATATGTTATAACCCTAGCATCAAAGAGCTTAATGTGTCCAAGAATGTAATATTTGATGAGTTGCTATCTTGGTATGGTAGCAAAGATGTGTTAAAGTTTGGAGATGCAAATGAAACTGAGAAGAAGTTGAAAGAGCAACAACAAAGCATGTAGATGAGTGGTACAACCAGTTTGAGCACACTATTAGAGGAGAGTAATGCATTGTATTGCAAAGGGATGAAAATGAATGAAGCTTAATAAACTACATGAAGAAACAAAGGAAAACAACAGGCAAATAATCAAGACCATCGATGGGTAGACATGGACTCTACAAGTGACAAAGATGTTGAGGAACTAGAAACTCCAAGATTTAAAGCATCCAAACTGAAGAGAGGGAGAATATTTCTAACACATAATGGTGATGTGCGCCTTATTTTGAGGTTAAATTTTGATTCATTCATTGCAACACATTGTGTCTACATGATTCAAGTTATAGCTTGTGAAGAACCTAACCCTTTTGAAGATGCAAATAAGAATAGGGAATGGAATGATTCCATGGAGGAGGAATTTAGGGCATGTGAATAACATGATACTTGGTCATTAGTACTAAGAACAATGGACATGAAAGTCATTGGCAACAAATGGGTGTAGGAGGTAAAGAGACATGCTGATGGGAGCATCTCTAGGTATAAAGCAAGGTTGGGGAGCAAAGGTTTTGCTCAAAGTTGTGGCATATAATTTGATGAGACATTCATTCTAGTAGCTACGATGGCTACCATAAGGGGTTTGATTGCAACTTTAGCCTCAAAATGTTTGGATATGTACTAATTGGACTTGACGGTTGTTTTCCTAAATGAAGAGCTTGACTCAGAGGTATTCTTCATGGAGTAGCCCCAAGGCTTTGAATATGAGAGGTTTGGACATTATGGATGTAGGTTATGAAGGCTCTTTATGGACAGCAAGCCCCAAGGGCTTGGAACCAAAGACTTGTGGAATAATTGGTAAAGTGTGGATACAATAAGAGTCATGTAGACCCATCACTCTTTGTGAAGAAGTAAGGTAGAAAAATGTTTTTCATTTGTATATATGTTGATAATTTGATCATTTCAAGGGATGATGAAGCCAACATCAAGTACATAAAGAGCAAGTTTGAATGTTAGTTAACAATCTCCAATTTAGGGATTTTAAGATACTTCCTTTGGATTGAAGTACTATAAAAATAAGAAGGTATATACTTGATGCAAAGAAAATACATTCTAGATTTTTTCAAGAAGTTTGACTTGTGTGATTGCAAGCCCATTTAAAATCCATTAGAGTTGAATACTAAAATAATTTCTCATGAGGGTGAAGAAATGGAGTATGTGACCATGTACAAGTGAATCATTGGTCCTCTTTAATATGCTACTATGGCAAGACCAAATATTGCACATGTTCTTGGAGTGTTATCTCAGTTTCTACATGCCCAAAAGTACCTCATCTTGTTGTAGCCAAAATGATAATTAGGTACTTCAAAGGATTAGTGAATAAGGGGCTCTATTATCCATTTGATGATTTATTACATGTACAAGTGTATTGTGATGCTAGTTGGAAACATGCCAGAGATGACAAGAGGAGCATTGGTGGAAATGTTATCATGTTAGGGAAGAAGACCATCTTATGGATGTCAAAGAAACAACAAATAGTGGCTCTCTCCTCGATCAAAGATGAGTACAAAGACTTAACACAAGTCTCATGTGAGCTTATGTGGCTCAAGAAAGCTTTTGTTGATCTTGATTTGTAGGTTAAGCAAGTACCTTATGATAACATAAGTATCATATGCTTGGATCTTGATCCTGTGTTCTAAGGAAGATCCAAGCACATAGAAGTTCCTTACCACTTTATTAGAGAGAAGATAATGTAAAAGTATGTAAATGTAGAATTGGAGCATGTCAATACAAAGACCAACATGCAGATATGTTTACCAACGCTTTGGATGGAGTAAAACTACAACACTTCAAGGCATGCATTGAAATGAAGGACGTAGGCTTTGAGACTTGAGGGAAAGTGTTGAAAATCAAGCCTCAACCATGCAAAGGGACTCATCCACGAGTTTTTCAAATGGAACAATACACAATGAGGACCCAAAGTCATGGCCTCAAGTTAGGATCTCCACCAAATTCAATCAAATTCAAATCTCACCAATTACCCACCAAAGGTGCACCTACACTGATTCATGGGTGGTTAGCTATATTGGAGGCAAGGTAAAACTCATATCTAAACACAATTTTTCCTTTTTGTCTTGAGTTGTATGAGTTCCATGAGTTTTTTCACTTAGTTTAGTGAGGTCCTAAATTGCAACAAGCAGTCCCCCTTGCTTTCTTGTCTCATTCTCGCATGCTTTTCCTCCTCTCTATCTACATTCATAGTTAGGCTTTCACAATTTTGTTTGTACCAAAGTGTAGAAAATTATTTTCTCTCTCATTGTATTCATTTTTGTTGATTTTTCTTTTCATTTGGTGTCTCATATAGTGATCTAAAGTGTTCGAAAGTTTCAAATTATTATACTAAGTTAATTGTGAGAAATTTGCAAGTTTGTGAAGCTATATCTTTGCACATAGGCAGATAGTGGTGCAAAAAGTAGCCTATCTTGAAGTGTATGGTTTTCATTGTTCGAACATATTGCATTGCCTCAAAATTGTTTTGGATATCTATGAGGATCCAAAAATTCTGCAATATTTGATTTTGAGTCTCTATATAGGTAGAGAGAAAAGAACACAACATTGAGCATATATGATTGTTTGCGGGCCTAATGGAGGGTAGCCGTTTTCCATACCTCCATTGGGGTTTTAAAATATTTCCTTTTAACTAATGCCCTACTTCATTAGAAGAGACTTCAATCCATATATATGGAGTGATTTTGAAGAGCACTTCATGGATTTGAAAGGAATAAGTAATGGGAACATTAATTACTCAACCTCCACAAAGGTTAAGGATTGCCCCCATCATCAAAGTAGTAGATTGGAGTCAACCGCTCCATCTTCATGTGGATGCATCAAATTATGTAGTAGGATATATTCTTATAGAGGTCTCACGTGAAGGCAATATGGAGTTACCAATTTCCTATGTTAACAAACAATTCAACGTTGAAGAGCATAACTACCACTACACAACATGAGGCGTTAGGAATAGCCAAGAACATATGTCACTATATCTTGGCTAGCAAGTTCAGACGTTTTGTAGATCGTCAAGCTCTGGTACATCCAGTAAACAAGCCATGTCCTACACAAATGTTGGTATATTGATCCCTACTTCTTATGGAGTTTGACTTTGAGATACTATTGAAGAAAGGCAACACACATATTTGAGATCATTTACCTTGACTAACTAATGGTGAGCTATCTATTGTAGCAAATGATCTTCATGACGCCTATGTGTTTAACTTGGAAGTTATCTCTAACTCGAAGTAAGGATAGTGCCATTTCCTAGATATGGGTCAAATACAAAAATCATTCATAAAACTACTAAGCCTACGCATCAAATTACCTAGTTTCATATCATGATAGGAAGCCTTTATTATCAAAATAGCCAAGGTGTTTTTCTCCGTTCTGTTGATGATGAGGAAAAGCCAAAATTGGTTTGAAAATCACATGAAGGGCCTAGTAGGACATTATCACTCTTAGATATGGAAACTGCAAAACCTTGAAAGAGGAGTCTATTGGCCCTTTGGAGAAGGATGTTTACAAACACATGAACAATTGTGCAACAATAAACATTCATCCAACCTATTGAACATGCCATGGTATTTCACATCGATATGGTACCAAATTCGAGTAGGCCAATTTTGGACTACTTACAACACAAAACATGCCCTGAAGGAATCACACATACAAGAAAGAAAGCTTGAGAGGAGGAGATCCTACATGATAGGATATTTGGAGGAAAAATGTATAAAGGTAGCAAAGATAACATTTTTATGGTTGTGCATTCATGAATCCAAATGTTTACCTATTCTAAAGAAAGCTCATGTTGGAGTGGCAGCACAACATTTCGCTCTTGCAAGAACAACCAAAACGATATTATGTTCTAGACTTTGGTGACCAACACTCCACATGGATGTAATCTGAAATGATGTATAATAAATGATCACCATTTCCTATTATAATCTATTTAACAAGGCCCCCATTATGTCAAGAATACATGAGGGAGTATCAAACAAGGATTGGGAAATGGCGTGATTGTCAAATTATGTTCATTTGAATGCAAAAGAATGATTGTTTCGCACCAATCCTTGGGATAAATAAAGTATTCAACTTGGAATCAACTCAATGTACACTATATTGAGACGGGGGCAAATGAATTATTAGAGCTCTCGCTCTGGGCCATAAGTTTTATGCAATATGACTTCAAACAAGGGGTCCAAGGGACTAACGTTACCCTAGTGGGAGTTTAAGAATGGTGCCCTTGAGATATGGTAGGTAACTTTAGCCAACCTCATTCTATTAGAGATTTAGGAAGAGCTATCCCTCACGATCTAAAGAAGGCCAACATATCCATTGCGTTATTATGCATGAATAAGGCTCTAATTGCAAGAAAAACCCAAGAAAAGTAGCATTCATGAACCCTTTCAATGAGACATTTTCTAAATCACCATCTAAATTCCAAGTGTGGGATGATTCGATCAATTTATTGTCTATTTCTTGTTTTCTTTCTATATTCATATGTATTCTGTATTCCTCTGAGTTACTCGAACACACAGCAGGTTGCTGTGCTCCAGCTGTGATGATAGCTATGAAATATGGCACCTTGTTGCGTAGAAATATGGCACTTTGTTGCGTAGAGCAGAAATATGGTCATCGATGCGTCTACTTCAAGCGAAGTGTGGTGCGTAAAACGAAATCCTGTTACGCAATATCCGTCCTCTTCTCTTTTATATGCTTTTCTCTATCTTCAGATGTTCTTTTACCTCGACCATGTTTTCCAGCATCTTTGCTCTTTACCATTGTCATCGTCATTGTCATCGTTAGCATACTTACATGTTCAGTTTCCTGTTGTAGACTGGGATTCACTGTTGTTTTAGTTTATGTATGTCTATCATCAATCGTCATTTTGCCTGGAGATAACTTCCGTGCTCCAGCTGTTATGATAGCTATGAGCAGAACTATGGCACTTTGTCGCATGGAAGAGGAATATGTCAAAAGTTGGCGCAAGACTTGCACGACGCCCAAGAAGAACAGGAGATTTCGAACATGTCGAACAAGTAGATTATACGCGATCATGCGAACGTGACATAGTGAGGGGAAAGCAGCAGCACTGCTATGTACATGCAATGGAGGTAGTCGAATACGAGCACGAAAAAGAATCATGGAAAGAAGATTATAAACAGATCACAGTTAACTGCCTTAGCTGTTATTCGTTGTCTTTTTCCACTACTCATAGCGTTTGCTACTGTTTCTTTACTTACACTCACTCCCATAGGCTTCTCTTGAGGATGCTGCTCTTCATTTACGCTCGGCCGAAGCCTACTCTCTTTTCTTTGACTAATTTTATATAAAAAACAATTGTAGAAGTGAAGTTGGCATACTCTCTATTGTACTTCCATATCCCACAAAGGAGAGAGGTGATGCAAGAGGCCTTACAAGAGATTTTAAACATGGCCCTTGATTCATACACTATCTAACTAAATACAAGGAGGGTTTGAACCCTCACCCTTGCCTCAATATACAAGCGCCCCAACCCATTGCCCTATTGCAGGTCTACTCTTCAATTGAAAACTTCCACCATCATGAAAAGGATCATATGATGACACAATATCCTTTTCTAGTTTCTTGTGGCTTCTCATAAAGGAGAAGGACGTTCTAGATAGAATGAATTTCATGGACCTTGGAGCTCATTGTTGTAAACATAGTGAAAGGTCAAACATATGAAAGAAAAGAAATAAAGGGGTGTAGGAAAGTTTAGGCTTGACTTCAGCAACAAAGGACTATAATTGTTTTGCACAATATGTGTTTACTTCCTCATTGGACCAAGGTGATGACAGCTAAGTAATGGTGAAGATACAGATGACAAAACATGAAGTAAAGTGCAACAAGTGCATATGCACTACTATTGGTCCTATTCTTACCATATCACGCATACAACCGAGATGAAAATAGAAAAAATTCAACTCACGGAAGCATCTGATGTGTATATAGGCTAAACATACAAATAACATCTATATTTTCCTTGAGATGGCTCGAGCTAACCTTTTCAATACAATATCAATCTCCTTAACGTAGCATAGTCAATCTAATGAGCGAAATCAAGATCTTATGTCAATGAAATAATTCCTTTCGAACTTCCCGTATTACATTGTGGGGATAATGCTTAGAATGAACACTTAGGTCATTTTATGCATGTGGGAAGAATTTCGGGATGACCAGTCTCATGTTCTCTCTCTAAACCTTATCCGCATTATATTTTGTGGTTAAAAAATAAAATTGAACATGAAGATGAAAGAATTAGGAAAAAATTTGCATGAGAGAAAGGTAGAGCATGCATAAGAGAAAAAAATGTCTCTATGAAATTTTGGTAAAAATCATGTTGTAAGTATCTTAGGGCTCTAGATTTAGTGCACTCTAAGAAAATCCCTTGATTTTATTCTCTCTAAAATTTCTTGACTTGCAAGGCTCAAAAGTGGTACTTGGAGGGCGATCTGGACCTAGATCATCTCTCACACTATTGTCCAAATCGAAAAATTGAACAAAAAGAGTGTCTTAAACTTAAGCTAGTTTTTCACTCTTTTTGAGCTGGACCTAGATCATCTCTCACACTATTGTCCAAATTGAAAAATTGAACAAAAGAGTCTGTCTTAAACTTAAGCTAGTTTTTCACTCTTTTTGAGTTACACTGCTTGGAAAAGTGCCCTTTTTTTAGGTACTTAAGAGCAGGGGTAGCTCTTATAGAGTTTAGAGCTTAGATGGCATTACAGAAAAGGTTAATCACCCTCTCATCACCCTCATGTGGGGCCCACTTGGGTTTAAACTTGTTGTTGATCAGAAGGAGCACTTGATGATGCCTGAAGGGAGGGATTTCTTATAGTTAGTGATTCTTTTTCCGAGGAGGAACAACAATTTCTCAATCGAACAAACCTTGGTGGAGTCACCAAAGTTATAAGCACATCTTTCTTGCCAAATCTTCCATAGGACCTCCCCGCTGATGGCATTCCAGAGAGTGGTGGAGTAGTCGATCGCTTCTTTCAAGCGAGCTTGTTTCCAACTGATATGTTTATGAAGTATAATTTTGTTTCCGACAGTCTGCCAAAGCTTGTTAGAGTTGGGACGAATAAAGAAGATGTGAGCAACATCTTCAATGGACCGGTAGCAGCACTTGCACCTGGGAGGCAACTCGAAATTTTGCTAATGTATTACCTATTGGCAAATTTCAACCAATTAAATTAATTTCCTTTAGACAAACCGTTCCACAAGTCACCTTCGGGTAGTCCAACCCCTACTTTGTAGGATACAGAAGGTCCCATAAGTACTATGACAGTTCACTTGTACACTTGTTCTATCAACTAATTCAAAGAAAAGAAGATTAAGCTTCAGTGGAACTTCCTCTTTTTAAAAAATAATCAAATTTCCAAGCCGATTACCGGAGTTATGCGTGCATGGTCATTGAATGACCGGATTTCCAAATCCAGCCATCCAATTACCATGCGCGCACAGCTCTGGTGACCTAAAGTGCAATAGGGTCACCTGAATTGGGCTTCCTGTAGTGCGAGGACCTATCAGTCATATCCAAATTCCATGAGGGTGTTTCGTGATCGTCGCGCATATAGTGCACGACAACACCCAAATGTCTATTGCAGACAGAAAACGACATGGCCACAAGCCAGCATGCTGCATCACTTTAACAGTTCCCCCGCTTTCTGATTAAAACTATCAAAGTACATGCAAGACATTTCGATTATCTTCAATAAGGAGACACTCAATTAGACAGATCGCTGAGTATCGTTTTGTGGCGAATTTCAACGTTACAGCATATCTGCAAGTAGATCTGTAGTGGCGGAATGGCAGATAGGCTCGCTTACATAAACTGCTCTTCTGGTTTGCAAACTAACCCTCGGAATCATACCCCATAAGGAGTGATCTCGAGAAGAAATGTTCCATGAGAGAGAGAGAGAGGGAGAGAAAGGGTGTGCCAGTGTATCATGGATGTCCTACCTAGTTGAGAAGATGGTGGAACAGATTGTAGTATCATGGATGTCCTACCTAGTTGAGAAGATGGTGGAACAGATTGTAAAGTACAAAGAGATATATCTGAAGGATGAATAGTTTTGGTAAGGACGCAATTAACGTGCACGAGCTGCTATCGTTACCAGCTGGGTGAAAGTTCGATTCCGCGCCTCCTGTCCTTAGCATTCTGGCTTTGGGTGTGCTCTCTCCGATAGATTTCGCTTCGAACTGCACATTATCAGCTCCTCCTGGCTGCTCTTGTGGTTTTCCCTTTTCGCCTGTAAATGAGAGATGAAAACAGGTCACGCAGGTTTTCTGTTTCGTGCTCCTTTAGCTGTATCAGGACATTGCAGTTTCATTCATAATTGACATATCTTACCGTCCTTTTGGAGTCCAGATCCTTTGGACTTTGGAATATCCGAAGCTTCTCCTACGGAGAGTAGGATAAGCATCAGGCAGATAGAAAACATGGTTGAATAGCACACTTCCATTCCGCCAATATCAGGAAATAGATTCAGAATTTGCAAGGCTCGCTTCCTAATCTTTCACAATGCTTTCGAACTTAGATCGAGATTTGGAGAACGGTGCGGAGGCGGTTGTCCTAATGAACGTCAGACGCTGATCTGAAACTATATGTGTACTGGCAGGAGCTTTAGAACTGCGAGACGGAAAACAGGAGAGAAACGAAGAAGATACGTGCCGTATCGTCGAAGGAACACAGACAGTCATGGTTAAAACAGAAGAAGAGAACAGCGTCGATGTGCGAAAGAGAAAAGCAAGAAGTTAACGGTAGTGTGAAACAGATGACAACAGATTACCGCGATCGGGGGAGGCACGTTAGAGAACGTGGACGAGTGGATGTATCATCGAGCTTTCGTGTTCTTAAGAACTGAAGATGCGCTACGCCTTGTACACTCAGCGACGTCAGTCGTCGTCTATGAAGCTGCATACTATGGAGTTCTGAGTGACCATAGAAGCATTCCGCACAGTTGGCTTTCGCTGCCTCAAGTGAAGACAAAGATTCGAGCCGAGCTTCTGCAGCTTTCCCTCCGTAGTGAAGACGGTCCCTCGCGCATCGAGATTCGGGGCTCTTCTTGTCTTCTCCTGACATGTGTTCTCCGCCAAGCTGCAGATGCACATGGATGAGGAACGATATCAAATTGTGACCACTCAACAATTTCTGTTCTTTTCCTTTTCAATGCATCACATTGAGAAAATCACAATTTATTAAAAATCATACCCTTAAATTTTCAATGAATGCACCATATTGAGAAAATCACAATTTATTAAAAATCATACCCAATAAGTCTCTTACCATCATCATGAGTGGTCTTCCTTCTTTCCATTCTTCTCTCTTAGAGCCATTTCACATAGAGGCACTTGAACACCCATAAGAATTACTAGAATTCCACCTGCAAATAACAAAAGAGAGATTGTTCTATCGCTTAATGATTCATATATAGGGTGGAATGATACTACATGATGCTGCATGTTTTCCACTACCCTCGCCTTGTGTGAATACATGAAATAGGAAGGAACACAACAAAACTTTCAGAGACTATTTGAAATATAATATTTATGCATAGAAAATCAGAAGCTTCCACGTGTCCAAAGGCTTCTGAGTTCCACACCAGAGGCAATAGAAGGAGGTCCGAACATTTTTGAAGCATTTGTTCCGTGCATTGGCAATTGGGTGACATAGGGCCTTCGCCCTTGTGTGAATGATAATTGCCACATGCCATGCACCCAATGGTAGATGGCTATAGATTGATGGTACCATCGCGGTATGTGAAATCACCCTTAGATTATGGAGACCATCGTGTGGCACAAAAAGAAAGATGATTTTTGTAGCTATCATTGGAGTAATCTCTGAGGTCATGTTGATAAGCATCTAATCTTCCGTAGCTACTCGTCGTCTCTGTAAGCAATTCCTCAGGCCAAGATACTTCCTTGTTTAAGTGTAATTTAAGATATCCTCTTCTCTTCTTAGACGTCTCTTACATGAGAGGGCCGGGGAGGACCGGGGGGGGGGGGGGGGGCATTAGGTTTGTGGGGTTAGAAATTCTTTCCCAATCTTCTAGAGCATCACATACTTTCTAGATTTGATAAACGGTTTTCAAAGGATTCAATATTTAAACTCCCATGTACTCTATCATCATTGCTTTCTATTTTTTCGATGGAGCATTTCTTTCTTGATGTACTCATAGAAGTGGAGTTACATAAAAAATGAGAGAACAATGCTTATCCTCAAAGAAGTGGAAGACGATTCCCACCATGTTGAATGCAAATAAGATTGGATCGTAGCTAATCTTACTGGAGGGTACAAAGATAAGAGTCTATCTCTCTAATAGAGACCTCCTTAATCAGATTGCGGCATCTTAGGGTGGACCTTTTGAACATAAAGCTGAATTGGATCACTATAAGAGTGCATTTAATGTTGAAATAAGCTTCATTTCAATTGATCAGCATCTTCAATGTTTGACGGCTTTCTGGCCCCTCAAAAGCTTGTTGATATATTTCGGTAGTGATGTGTGTGAACACACTAGGGCCCTTGGGGCACTTTTTTTTCCTCTTTAAGAGGTTTTTTCCTTGGCTCGTATATATGCTTATAACCCTAATGGTTTACTTATCTTTATGCATTATCTTCGTAATACATTTAGTATTGTGTGTTGTGCTCCAAGCTTCTTCTTCTTCCTTGTGATGTTTGCGTGCTTCTGTAGACCTCAAAATCCAACACTTGGTATTAGAGAAAATCATGGCTTCATCTAGGGCATCATCAACACCCCTTCAGACCTAATTGCAAAATTGCAAGAAAATTGGTGAGCATACACTATAAGAATAACAGAGGCATAACGACACCCGCAATTGAAAAAAGATATACACACATACACATACACACACATATGCATACACACACATACACATACAGATAAAGATACTTGCACATGTACATATGCACACATAGACACACACACATACACTCACATGGATACATACACATGCATACGCACACATGCACATACATATACACATATGCAAACACACACATACATACACATGTGCACATACATAGACACATACATACATACTATGCACATATACACACACAAACACAATATACAATGTCATATTAGGGATGCACCCCTCCTTGAGTGAGGTGGCATAGATGCCACATGGCATCATATGGGTATTATATACCATTTGGTAAAAAAGTCAAGAGAGATCTCATGACACTAGGATCGAGTTGAGACATTCATCTCTGAAGGAATCATGCTCGGGCGAGGCTGGGAGGTGAACCATGAAATGAATCTCTGCGTGTTATCGATCAGCAATGGCAAAAGGATGTTTTATGACACTGGTATCAGAGCATGTAGAATCGCTGAGAGCTTCCGCGTGCGCCAGACGGGTATTGAACCCGGGTTGTAGACATAGGAGGCGCTTGACTTGTCCAAGACACCATGCTTGCTTGCTTGAATGATATGGGTTCTGAAACAAACTAGCCCAAGCGTGTTCCACTATATTATCGAGGGTAGAAGAGAATTTGAAAAGGTCAATCATTCTCAGATCGAGACAGTTGCCAGACCTTATGCTTTTATCAAATTCGATACCTTTATACAAAAGACCCGAAAGCTATACTTGGACACCAAAACGCAGAGGAATTTGGCAAAGTTAAATGATGATCTGTACGAGGTTCAGCAAATCAAGGCACACAAAGGACAGCATACACATGTATTCTACATGTGTATGACTCAGAGCTCAGAGCGGAGTTTCTCTTGCCGTTTTGCTTCATCGGATACTCGCACATGGATGTGAGAAGGATGAGAAGATCATCAAAGCAACAAGGAGCAATCAAAAGTGATACCTCCCTCTACGTGTATTAGCAAGGAGTTATAAGCTCACTCTCCAGGTTTGAATGCTTTGAAATTTCTGTAAGAATTTCTATTTTTGAGAATGATAACGAAGCATTAGGGGGCCAAGATTTTGGAGGGAAATCACTTGTACGGAGAGTATGAGACATGTACTCTCACCTATAGTCAAGGATTCCCTCAAAATACACCAAAGGTTAAGTTTTTGGCACCTCCAAAGTAGCCTATTTCTATGATTTTTATACAAGTTTTAGGAGCTATTTTGGATAAATAGCCATTTTGGGAAGGGGAAAAGAGAAGGAATTTTTCATAAATTTATGGAAAATACCATGCACACTTAGAGTTTAGGGTATTGACTTCCATATACAATCAAGAAATCCATAAGATACCTCAGTTTGATGGGAGTTTGAAGCTCCACAAAACCCCCTTCCATCACAGTTTGACAAAAATTTCAGCACCTAAATTTGGGAAATTTCCATTTTTGAAGAGGGAAAAAGAGGTGTGATACCTATGGATGGATAGGGAAAGGTATGTATACTGAGAGTATGGTGTATGGACTTTGTAGGCGAATCATTAGATTCATTAAACTGATAAGTTAAGGAGGGATTTTACTTCCTCAAAGACCCCCTTCCCACACTTTTTGGAAAAATTCAGAAATTAATCTTTTGCCAAACTCCACTTCTTGGAGTAAGAAAAAGATCACTTAGAGGCTTCCCATGGATTATTGTGCATAATCCAAGAGAAATCCACACTTAGAGTGGATTAGAAGCTTGCTAAGAGCTCCCATTTAAGTTTTTGCATAAAAGCAAAATCTTGATTTAGGCCTCTTTTGGGGAGTGAATTAGCATGCACTAAGGGAGGATTTGGAAAGGTGAAAATAGGCCCAAACATCTTCATATACCACTCTCTGAGGTTATGGAGAGAATTTTAGGATTTGCTTGATGGAAGAATGCTTTTGGGCACCCCAAAAATCACATTTTTACACTTTTTCCAGCCCCTCCAACAGTCCACTAGTTTGGCATGTCCCACTTGGAATGGCCATATCTTGGGCTAGAAAACTCCAAATTGGACGTGCTATGGCTCGTTTCGAAGAGCACAAGGCCTACTTTCAGTTTATGAGAAAAAATTTTGGAAAGTAAGTATTTTTGCAGGTCTGAACATCTCTGCAAAATCTGAACAGTTTTTGGCGACTACCTTCCGGGAGTCATATCTTTCAAACCGGGAAGGCGATTTGAGTAATTTCACTTCGACCTATTTGCACATGCTTTATATTTCAGTTTATGAACATTTGCAGGTCCTAAAGTGGTTTTTGCAGGTCTAAAGAAGGATTACTAATGCATTTTTGAGCTAAATTTGCATTATTTTTGTAATCACCTGACCATGCTTTATGTTTTGAGGAGTGCTCCGATATTTTTGGACACTTCAAAGTGTATTTTAGGACCTGAGGAGGAAGGTGCAGAGGTCTCGAAGCTTGTCGAGAGCGATTGGATGCATGCAATTCCAAAATCAGACTACTCAGGGATGTATATTTTATGCTTTCTGGCATTTTATCTATGTTATGGCATGTTCTGTATCTACATGCATGAATGGGATTGCATACATCAAGTGTTGATCATTGTTTAAGCTTTTCAAGTATGGATCAACATGCAGGAAGTATACTTTTTGATTGTTTGCAGGAAAGAAGATTACAGAAACCATATGGCTATGCAACACCGGGAATGGTTGCTAGCAAATACTTTTGTGTTTTTACAGGTCATGGAATCCATATATAAGTTTATGGCATGCATGCCATGGGCCTGTCAAGCCCTATGTTTTTGGGTGGCCTGAGTGCCACTGAGCTATGGTTTAAATTTTTTTGGGATTCTATTTCCTGGGGAAATGCTGTCGAAATTTTTCTTACCGCATGGTGTTATATACGCACTTGCTTTTAGGTAAGAGTGTTATGGCATAGTAACATGCCTTTCTGCAAACATCAATAAGTTTTAGGCATGCTTATAAGCATGTATTTGATGGACTTAGGACCATCATAGTATTATATATAAGGCAACTTCGGTAGTAGCAGGATCCCTATACATAATCCTTATGGATTTAGACCATAGGATTGCTAACGGAAGGAGCTACACCTTCACCATTAGTAATGTGCACAAGCAATCCTATAGGTTCAGGAAGTTGCATTCAGGCTCGGGAGATGCATTTTGGATAATCTCCAAGTTAGTGAAGATTTATTTATCTTCACAAGAGTCTCACATGATGTATAGGAGACTTTGTGGTATTATTAAAAATACCCAAAGAGTGACTAGTTTCATTCTTGCACATCACTTGAGCGAGTAGTGAAGCATTTCTGCTACACTACTAAGGAAACCAATAAGATGGGATCACAGAGATGGGTTTCATGAGACAACATCGACGGGTGTTTATGTGATTCAAGTGATGGTTAGGAAGGCCAGAGGTATGGCACTAGCTCTATGATTCAGAGCATAGATCCCTTAGTAAGGAATAGTTGGGGTACCCAATACATATATGTATCTCGGGATCTATAGAGAGGTACTTAGACCTAGTCTTTGTACTTAGGAACAAGTTGGTTTGGAACAGAAAAGGGATATCCATTGTCACATTGTTGACTAGAACCAAACTGACTAGTTCGAGGACATGGGACTCATTTGAGTCCACTGATATGATTCTAGGATATGGGATTCATTAGAGTCCACCTTCATATTCCATTACATATGTATGGAATATATATTCGGTTTAGTGTAGGTATGACAACATGAATTGGAAGAAGGTTCCACTGGTATGGGACCGTGGAAATGACTTCCCTTTGAGCACTCTTCTTCTATGGCCAGGGAGAAAAGGACTCATCATTCATGGCGTCATGTCTCACTAAATCAGAGGAGAACTCTTAATAGACATCTCCTACTAGGATTGGGAGTTATCCTTCAGAGTATGGGGAAGATTTATTCTTCCAGTAGAGAATGTGATAGGTGATTTTATCACCATTGGTATCACATACTCATTTTTTTGGTTTTCAGGAAGGATAATTCCATCAGTTTGATTGGATCGTATAGATCCATGCACAGAGTATGGTTGGCAGAGATAGTTCTTCACTATGGATACACATATGTTTACGGTATCATGTCACATCATTGCTGACCATTTTAGTAGAGGGCTTTGGCCCTTATTAGGAATTTATTTTCTCCACTCTTCACTACATACACCTTCATTAGTTAGCGGAGATCTGTTCTCCATCTTCATAGGAATATGTGATGAGGGATTATGCATTAGTTATGGAAGAGAGGACTAAATAAATTCATGAGTTTCTCTTTTAAGGTAAGGAGAAAGTGGGAATCAGCTCAGAGATCCATGAGGGATCTTAATTTAGTTCAGTATTCTCACTTCAGCTCCTATTCTTTGAGAGAGAAAGAAGGAAAGGAAAACATGATTTCTTCATAGGAGAAGAACAGAGTATGTTTTCCTTTAGATAGAAGAGGTGTTTTGAAAACATCTCTTAGTTTATATTTCAGAAGGAATTTGTTTACTCTACTTGTCAATATAAGTTCCTTCATGTGGGAGTATGATTCTCCACTATTTTGGAAGGAAAAACATGGAGAACTTATGTGCATGTTCTCAGTCATGGATGAGTAGAGCTAACCGATTCAACAGAATCTCTTTCAAAGGGAAAGGGAAAGTGGAATAAATCCCACTACGAGAGCTTTTTTCCTTAAAGGAGATTACAGAGAGAGACATGAAGAGAGTTTCACTTTCTCACTTTTAGGTTGTCTAGATAGAAGTGACACTCTTCTATCAAAGACAAGAGAGAGATCAGTTAATCATGATGGTTAGATTGAGTCTCCTTTGTAGACTTTAGAGAGAAGTAGTTATGTTTATTTCCAGTGATGGTCCTGGACTAGATGAGATGATCTGGTTATTGACATTAGTGAGATTGGGAGTAGAGTTATGACTCTTCTCTTTAGGGTTTATAGTCAGATAGAGATATATCTAACTATTAGGGTACCGAACTTTTAGTTGGTGTTACATCATGAGTATGATGAGTAAACATCAGTTAGGAGGATGGGTACTTAGGGATTATCTGAATCTCAAAAGGAATGCTTTCTGCATTCATATGGCAAACTACAGGGAAGAGAAATTTTAGAGTTTGCACTAGTGCCAAAAGATGCTCTTCCAATACAACTTAGTCCACAGGTAATAGATGAAAAACCACAAACTTCTTGGTTGGTGAAATGTAGAGATTGCATTTTACTATCAAGATATTCTTATATATGAGCTAGAAGATGGATTTGCATACTTCACAAGGTAGTTAGGGTTAAACTATTACTTGTGATTACACTCAAGGTTAGGAAGACCTAGAGTGGTATGAGGGCAATCTATCATTTAGTCTTAGACGGGTTTGGAGTCACTTGTTATGGGACTTTGTTCTATATTTCATAGGATTTTATGGTTTATTATCTCCATTATAATATGGTCAAGCCTATAAGCTTGGCACCTTACACTGGCTTTTTATCTTATTACTCCATAGAGGATACATCATATCGACTTAGGTCATTTTGGTGATGTTATATGATATGGGAGTGATAATTTGGAAGTCGAGTGTATATGGGAGATAGTAGGCACCATTCAGACGGTTTCCCACCTTTGAGATGATCTCATATGAGATCTCTTAAGGGGAAGGATATGGGGAAACAACACACAGAGATGACCATGTACATAGAGTACATGGGGTTCAGGGGAGTCCGAGCACTTTCTTCTACCATTATGGACATTTCATTTACATTTTTGAGGACGAAAATGCTTTCAAGGGGAAGGAAATGTCATATTAGGGATGCACCCCTCCTTGAGTGAGGTGGCATAGATGCCACATGGCATCATATGGGTATTATATACCATTTGGTAAAAAAGTCAAGAGAGACCTCATGACACTAGGATCGAGTTGAGACATCGATCTCTGAAGGAATCATGCTCGGGCGAGGCTGGGAGGTGAACCATGAAATGAATCTCTGCGTGTTATCGATCAGCAATGGCAAAAGGATGTTTTATGACATACAAACACATGCATACACACACATACAAATACATGTATACACACACATGCATACCCAGACATATGTACACACGAATGCACACACAAACACACTATACAAACACATGCATATGCAAACATGCATAGAGACACATACAAACACATCCATACACATACATACACACACGTATACACACATACACACACTATACATACACATGCATACACACACATATGCAAACATATACATACACACATATATACATACACCCACACATACATACACACACATAGGGACACACACATACGCATACACACACATAGAGAGAGAGACACACATACACATGCATACACACAAACCTACACACATATACACGAATAAAAACACATACACACACACTATGCATACATATGCATACATACACATACACATGTATAAATACACATAGATACATGTATACACACACATATGCACATATACACATGTATGCATGTATACACATACACACACTATACATACATGTGCATACACACACATACATGCACATATACATACATAGACATAGATACATAGACCCACATATACATACACACACATAGAGACACACATGTGCATACACACACACACACGTATATTATAAGTTTCTGTACCCTCCAGTGACTCCCTTCACTTTTTAGGGGAGATTCCTCTACACACAAATCGAAGAAGTCGATGAAGGTCCCGTCAGCTAATATTTCGGAGTGCTCACGGAGCGTAGCCACTTGAATGATCCTCACAGCCACGTACATCCCATTAAAACTCTCTTTCCATATTCAATTGAGTCCCCCACATGCTCCACACATGGGGTCCACATGGCACTCATGTTTAAGCCCATCTTAATAAAACTAAGAGGTGATTCCCACCTCTTCTCATGGGTACTCCATATAACATTTCCTTTATACAGGTGACTTCTACTCTGTTTTTCTCGAGTGTGTAGTATGCTCTCAGGCTCATGTGGAATAGATTGAACAAAAATAGGATCTACTACCATTCATCTTTTTGTAGCTCCATTTTGTGCAAGCCAAGGAGTCCTTGAGCTTGAGGAGCTTTAGAAGTATCTACTTGCCAATTTTCGTATTTTTTAGATATCGTTTGAGCCCTCAAATAAGCCCTGGAACCGAATTTTTAACTAGGCCGGACACTAGGTCTGGACAGGGCCAAAACTTAGCCAAAAACTATAAAAAGAGCTAGAGAGCTCATTTTTGAGGCTAGATTGTAATTGAAACAAACTTGTAAGAGCTTTTGAAAGTAATCTAAGAACTCCATTGATTCTCCCTCTTTGTCTTGTCGTGTGTGCGCGTGTGTGTGTATGTGTGTGCATGCTAGTGTGCTTCTCACTCACGCACTTGTGCCGCCACTTGCTCGAGGTCTTCATACCATCCTCACGTCTTCCCGGATTGACATTAAAGGACGTGCTACTCATCACTGAGCTACACCAAATTTTGGCGCCGTTGCCGGGGATCGAGCTTTGAGGACGAGCGTGTGATGGTAAGACGTAGAGTTGACGCGTTGGAGTTGTAGGTATTTTCTTCACTCTCATCAATTTTCTTTTACTTTCTTCTCCATCTTCATTTCCATCATCATCATCACCATCTCCCACCTCCATCTCCATCATCGCGAAAATTTCTGTTTTCTTTATCATATCACCTTCCCCACCTCATTTCCCTCATTTCACTTGTGAGAGAGAGCGAGAGAGCAATATTGTGTGTGCGTATTTTGCATGTTTCTTGAGTCTCATTGCAGGTTCTTGCTGTATCATCATCCCCAGCTTCCTGCGCAGGTGCGAAATTCGAAGAAACTGTCTCGCGGTCGCAGGCTTCTGTCGATCGCGACTGGCAGAAATTTTTGGCTTTTCACAGTAGTGAGTGCACCACTAGAACAAGCACAAGGAGCACATCCTAAAACATTAAAAACAGTAGAAAAATTCCGAGGTTTTCTGTCAATCGCGACCGACAGCCTCTGTCAATCGCGACCGATAGACCCTGTCAATCGCGACTGACAGACCCTGTCAATCGTGACTGACAGACCCTGTCAATCGCGACCGACAGACTCTGTCAATCGCGACTGACAGACCCTGTCAATCGCGACCGACAGACCCTATCAATCGCGATTGATACCGTCGATCGCGATCGACAGCCACGACCGACACCTCTGTCAATCGCGATTGACACCGTCGATCGCGATTGACACCGTCGATCGCGATTGACTGAAATTCCACGATTGATTGACTTTTGCGCGTAGCCACGTGTCCATCGCGACTGATAGGCCCCCGATTGACTGAAATTTCGGCGAAAAAACCGGAAAACGTGTCGATCGCGATTGATACTGTCGATCGCGATTGACAGCCACGATCGACTCTGTCAATCGCGATTGACACTGTCGATCGCGACTGACAGGCCCGACGGACGCCTCTGTCAATCGCGATTGACAGACCTGTCGATCGCGATTGACAGGCTTTTCGGCCAAAAAAATTAGGGATTTTTATTTCAAGTTTGGGAAAAATTTTGTGGCTTTTTTGTCAATCCATGAGCATTTTGTGAGGTTCCTACACTTGTGATTTGGAGAAAACCCTAGGATCTGTCGGCCAGATTGAATCTTGATTTAACCCCCTAAAACCTGAACAGTCATAACTTTTTCATACGAAATCAATTTTTTGAGCTCTAGGGCTTGTTGGAAAGCTCGTGACATATACTACACGCCCTCAACTGTTTTTTTATAAAGATAATGCGTTGATTTTCAGATAGAGTATTTTGAAGTTGACCATACCCAGGGGGATCAAAGTCAGGGGTCTTTAGGATTGTTTCTTAAAAATCACTATGCAAGTTTGTGTGTGTGCTACAAGAATGAAAATCATTGGTTCTGCCTTTAGAATTTAAACCTTTAAGCTAACTTTGGAACTCTTACAGATCTATTGAGAGCATCGAAAGGCGGTCTAAGCAAGTGTAAGTGCAAGCTTGGGAACACACTTCCTGAGTACTCACGGGCAACCAAGCAGGATACAAAAGGTTGGAAATTTTTAACCTCCTCTGTCAATTCATAGTTTAGGCTAAGAACGACGAGAGGTAGGAGTAATTCAGAGCGACGATAGGCAGGTATCAAGTTGAAGACTGCCTAAAAACTCAAGTTCAAGCTAAAAACTTAATCTCTGTACTGTCGATAACATAAAGGAAAAGAACCTAACGTGGAACGATCAACCTGAAAGTACGAAGAACATTCAAGTATTCCTGACGACGTAAGATCAGACAAGACCTTAAACACGAGGAATAACTAAAAGAACCAAGCGACTAATAGAAAGTAACCAGCAACGAGGTTGTACTCGGGGCAAAGAACTGTGCTACTTAGATAGGCATATGAACCTTAGATCAGGACGACATCTAGTAAGGGAGAGACAAAGCCTCAGATCTTCAGAGGCCAGTGTTAACCACACTGCTAGGTCTTGGGCCCAGCAGTTGAGCCACCACATGTACTATCCTAGCTCTGAGACCAGTGAGTCAGCGATGTCTCAAGGCATGGACAGACCTACAGGAAGTTCAGGAGTGCCTTACTTGCACAGGGTAGAAGGCCCTTACAAAACACAGTTGGAATACCTTAGGACCAACCGATTAGGTGCTAGCATCTATGAGGACGGCTTAGGAAGATCTGTGATACAGATTAAGAATCCTGATCAATCCATTGGACTAGAACACCCAGCCGTCAAGTTTGAAAATGGTGCATACCTGGACAAAGAAGGAACCATATATGTAGTCACCAGTCACCCGGACAGGACAGATGAGTTTGGGAATGTAATCTCAGAGGCAGACTTAGGTGACTTAGAGCAAGGAAACATGGGTGCGGAACCAAGAACCCCTCGAGGCAAATCAGTTCTCACTAGGATTATCACACCGGAATGGGTTCCCCAAGACAACAAGAGCATAGAGTTGCTCCTCAATCGAGAAACCGACGAAGCCTTTTGGAGGTATAGATCTAATCAGCCAACTGATATAGGAAATATCATGATCTATGAGTTTAAGGATCCTGATAGCCCAGGCAGAGTGACCTACTTAGATCACGCTTCAGAACGGATCTTTGTGGTTACGGAAAATGATAGGCATGCTTACACTTGGAAGGGTGAATTCATTTTCCCCCAACCAAGATTGAATGTATCCTATGGTCATCCTGGAGCTGGAACATCCCAAGCTCATGGAACTCAAAGAGACAGAAGTAGAGATAGACCAGAAGTAAGCTTTGCCAATCCAGTGGGCAGAGAAAGAACGAGGACGGAGACGAATCGAGTAGAACCTGAGGTGCTTAGAGCTCACAGGAACCAAAGAAATGTGGATGGATTTCCTCTGCCGAGACCTAGAGAGCACGCAAGAACTCTGAGACCGACTCAGCTAGTTAAGTCCATGAAGAATTACTTTGATGGCACAGGAGATCCCTATGACCATGTGGCGGAGTTCAAGCAAGTCTTGAGAGCTGAACAAGTGGAGGATTTGTTCACACAGTACAATGCCTTCGGTCTAACCCTTAGGAACACGGCACTTACATGGTTTCAGCCATTGGATGAGCGGCAGTTCAGGAGCATAGACCAACTCCTAGAGGCTTTCATTGTAGAGTTCTCTAAGAGCGGCATAAGACACAATACCTCCTCATTAATTCACAGCTTCAAACAGACCCCCCAAGAGACTGTCAGATTGGCCGGAAGAAGATTTAGACAATATCTTGAAAGGTGCCCTGTTTCGGAGCTACCCACATCTGCTAAACAAGTAGCCTTATTCCTTGATGGATTGCTGAGTACGAAATTGAGATCCTATGTGTATCTGAAGGACCCTAGGACTATAGAAGAGTGTGTACGCATGTGCATTGACATTGAAGATAACCTAGGGGAAGAACTAGAGCTCTCCAAAATCTATAAAGATTCAGATAGTGCATCTAGTCACTCTTCCACGCAATCCACATCAATTGAGGAACTTGCCGAAAAAGTAGCTCAGAAATTAGGTGTAACTAGCAAACAAATCCCAAGGTTTGCTCCTGTGAAAAGGTGCTATACATGCGGTGGTGACCATATGGCGAATGTCTGCCCTATTATGGCTCAGCCCCAAGTAAATCCTAGTAGCCAGTACTGCACCATAGAACGGAGATACACCAATCACACCGCACAAGATTGCCCATACAACAAGCAGGCAGTTAGGCAACCCTACCCTCAGCCCTACCAACAAGGCAGATACCAGAACCAAAATCCACCACCACAATATGCTAGACCCCAACAAACCTACCAACCACAATATCAGGCCCAACAGAGACCCCAACCGGTGCTAGTTCGACAGCCTCCAAACCCAGCTAATGTGATTCCGGTTAAGTATGCTGTTGCAGAAGAAAACCTGAATAGAGCCTTAGTCCCAGTAACATCCTTGCTTTCTGAAAATGACCCCAGTGACCATAGCTTTGATTCTACACATGTCGATAGTCCCCAGGCCTACTACATGCAGTCTCCTGAACATGGTGAGTCCTACTATAGTGAAGAGCCAAATGAAATAAGTTGGGAGTCAGATTACACGAATGTCATGTATACAAATCCCAACCCTAGGCCTCAACCTAGGCAAGTAAGACCTCCATTCCCAAGAGGACCGTGCTACAGGTGCCAAGGAGATCACCTCATTCGTGATTGTCCCTTGCCTCCACCTACACAACCCCAGTCAGTGACGATCCAAGGCTTTTGCCAAGACTGTGGAAAAGAGCATCTCTTACGAGATTGCCCAAAGAACCCCAATAACATGCCAAAAATCACCCCTATCAACGTTGTTGGGTTAGTGGTAGACTCCACAGGGAGCGTGACCTCCACTGCACCTGTACAGGTAGTCACTAGAGCTCAGGCATTGCAGCAAAACCAAGAGGCAAGCCAGGAAAAGGGCCCAGAGGCGAGTGAAACTGAGAGCATAACCAAGAAAAGGACTAGAGCTTGGAAAGATAGTAGGGAAAGAATGAAAAGACAATGGGCTAAAAAGATGAGTGAACTCGAGGAAAGCGTAAGAGAAACAAGAGCCAGAATAACTGAACTCACAACTCAAACTCCCTCTCACACGACTCCACCACCACCATTCCCATCTCCATCCGACCCACCACCTTCCAACCCACCACCCCCTAGAGTAGGATCAGTCCTAGCAGATCCCACTCCCGAAGACCTCAATATGATGCTTAAAGCATATCAGGCCAGAATCCAAGAAGGGCCAACCATAACCGATCATGAAAAGTGCTACCCTAGAGCCGAGCTAGAGCTTGAACGAACTAAAATTTGTGCTAAGATGGTGGAATTGGCTCAAGCCATGTTCGAAGCCAACCGCCTCTTTAACATCTCTAGCTCAGCTAAGACGCAGTTACATTTTGGTGGACTACTAGAAAGAATAGAGAGGCTAATTGCACAATCAGAAAAGGAACCTGCCCCTCAAAGAAAGGACAGGGCAAGAGAACGGATAAGCCAGCCTCTTCAGGAAGCCCATGTGCCTCCTCAAGAAGCTTATCTTCCCCCCCAAAAGGCAGATGAACCCCCCTCGAAAGCTTACGTACCTCCACAGGTTGCCTACATTCCTTCTCAGGGAGCGTATGAGCCTGTTCGGAAAGGAAATAGAATAAGTAATCCCCCCCAGGAAGCTTGTGCTCCAGCCATCTATGAGAACAAGGAGAGAGCCAACGATAGAATAAGCCCTCCTTCCCAGGTTGCTTATGCGCCTAATTCTACGGAGCCAGACACTTCTTCTTCTATGAATCGGTTTGCACCAGACTTCCTACGAGAGATTCAAGAAGACAAATGGGATAACGAAAGTGAGGTCGCCCCTCCTTTTGAACTTGTGGACGATGCACACGACCAATTCCCACAAGACATCCCATCTATTTACGGGGAACATGAGAGTGCTCAGTCTCACGAGAGATTGGACTTTGAGTCTAATTCCATACAAGAGCTACCCCACTTCACAGGCCCATGGGAAGCAAGGTCCACATGTATGAGAGCACCCACAGTCATGGTAAGGAACGACGACTCAGTCATACCAAGGAACACGGAGGTAGTAACGAACACCAAGGTGCAACGCGATCTCACTTTGGAAGAATTGCCTGAGGATAGACCAAACGCGCGGAAATATGTAGCTAGTCGAGTAACTGAAGTTGCAAAACCTCGTTCCCGGGTAGGATCCCATAGGACAGTGCCAGAAATTCCCTTGGATAAGATAGGAGATATGTGTGAAGGTGAAGAAGGGAACACCTATCTTCCCATCACCTACCAGGAGTACACCACCAAGGCAATTTTGGACTCAGGTGCAGGAGTTGCAATTGCCACCACTTCCCTATGGAAGCGTTGGGGCAAACCGGCACTCAGGCCAACGAGAATGAAATTGCAGATGGCCGATGGTCACATAGAGAGACCCCTAGGGTTGTTAGAAGGAATAACTCTCACTACATGTGGTGTTGAGTTTGAGCATAGCTTTGCTATATGTGACTTCAGCAAAAATCATGCCTATGAGATGATTTTGGGAAGACCATTTATGCGATAGTTGCAAGTGGTACAGGATTGGGGAACCAACTCCTTGTATTTGCAACACTTGGGTGTTACGACCAAAGTCAATCTCAAGGATTATTCTCATAGAGATGTCCCTCCTATCCAATGGAATCCCATCCATAGAGCCAAAGATGATACAGAATCGGTGCATTCCATAGGGTCTGGATCCTCATGGATGCATGAAGACACCCACTTATGGATGTGCAAAGTAGCAGTAGAGGAAGAGAAGAGAGAAAAGGCCAGAGAAATAGGTGCAAACGAAACTCATAGACCCATTCAAGACCCAGCCTATGCACCTGTAGTCTTTCCAGATGAGGAATTCGAACCCCATGGCTGGGCAGAAATCTTAGCAACCATGGACGTAGCCATCAATGAAGAACAATGGACACCTCACTGTGATGAGGATGGCTATGACATTTCAGTCTTCTCCATAGAGCCAATCATGGGAGAGGCAGTTTTAGAAGCATGCGAACCTAGCCCTGATGCATTTGAGGATGCAAGTGACTCCGATCTCGAGTCTATCATTATGGACCCACCATTTGCATCAGATGAAGAATACTTCCATGAAGTAGAATTTCAACCCCAGAGGCATGGAGAGCTTACAAATGATGTAAGATTAGCAACACAGGTGACCCAGAAGGAAGAAGGAAAGAAACGAAAGAAGAGAGAAGTCTCACCAGAAGAGGAAGAATCTTTGTTTGAGGTCCCAGAAAATTTCAAGAAGTACGAGATAGACGACAGGAGAGTTATGATAAGAATGCCTAAACGAGAGGCACAGGTAGGAGAGGCCTATGATAACAAAGAAACCACCAAGAAAATAGTAGTGGCCATAGAAGAAGGAGAGGAGAGATGCACGTATATAGGCCATGACCTGACAGAAGAAGAAGAGTACGAATTGATTGCCTTGCTAAGAGAATACAGAGATGTATTTGCTTGGAGTTACAAGGATTTGAAAGGTGTTGACCCTGACATATGCGCACACACCATTCCCATGACTTCAGATGCTAAACCCTCTAAGCAAAAGCCCTATACATATAACGATAATTACGCTGCTAAGATCAAAGAAGAGATAGATAGACTGGTTGAAGCTGGATTTATCTATGAAATTGAGCACACTGAATGGGTATCCCCCATCGTAGTGGTGCCCAAGAAGAATGGCAAACTGCGCGTGTGCATTAACTTGAAGAAGGTTAATGCAGCCACTATTCGAGATAACTATCCGCTTCCCATCACAGAACATCTCTTAGAAAGAGTGGCAGGCAAGGAAGTGTACAGCTTCCTTGATGGATTTTCGGGCTACAATCAAGTAGCCATAGCCCCAGAGGATCAGCATAAGACAGCCTTTGCCACAGAATGGGGAATTTTTGCTTTTAGAGTAATGCCATTTGGGCTTACCAATGCACCAGCCACCTTCCAGAGGCTGATGTGCCACGTGTTTAAGGAGTTCCTAAGGAAGAGTTTAGAAGTCTATGTTGATGATCTTTGTGCTCATTCCAACATTAGACAAACCCATATTCCGGAGCTCAGACAAATCTTTGACAAATGTAGAGAATATCAAGTTTGCCTGAACCCAGAAAAGTGTGTTTTTATGGTCAGGCAAGGCAAGATTCTAGGACACATAGTGTCAAAGAATGGCATATCTACCGACGAAGAAAAAGTGAGAGCCATAGCAGAGCTACCTAGGCCAAAGAATGTCAAGGAGGTACAAGCTTTCATGGGGCACTGTGGTTATTACCGACAATTTATACACATGTATGCTGTCATTGCAAAGCCCATGTATGGACTTCTGACAAACTTTGAGTGGACGGATGAGTGCGAGAATTCCTTCCAGGAGCTTAAACGAAGATTATGTTCAGCACCAATCTTGACCACACCAGATTGGAATAAGCCATTCCACGTTCATGTGGATGCGTCCAATTATGCCATTGGATGTGTGCTTGCACAACCTACTGGTGAAGGTAATATGGATCTTCCAATTGCCTATGCCAGTAGACAATTGAATGCGGCTGAACGGAATTACACCACTACAGAACGAGAAGGATTAGGCATGGTATACGCAGTTAAGAAATTTAGACACTATTTGCTTGCAAATAAGTTTAAATTTTTTACTGATCATCAGGCATTGTTATATCTCGTAAACAAGCCATGCAATACAGGAAGATTAGTAAGATGGTTTCTCTTGCTAATGGAATATGATTTCGAGGTTGTGGTAAGAAAAGGGAGGACCCATTTGAGAGCCGATCATCTTTCTAGGCTCACATCGGGAGAAGCCCCACAAGGAGTATCAGATGATCTTCCTAATGCTTACTTGTTTAATTTGGAAGTGGTGCCGCAGTGGGCTAAGTCATTGATACCAGTATTGACATACGGGCCTAACCATCCAGTGGTAAACACACGGAATAGAGAGGTTGTAAAAGCCCAAAAGTACCACATCATGGCAGGAAGTATGTACAAGCACACAGATCAAGGGATCTTGGCTTGTTGCGTAGAAGAGGATGAGTACGCTAAATGGTTGCAATTAGCACATGTAGGTGCGTTAGAGCAACACCATTCAAAGCAACGAACTTTACAGACTCTAAAGAGATTCGGAGTGCATTGGCCAACTATGGAAGCGGATGTCCAAAAGTTGTGCAAGGAATGCCCAATCTGTTGCACTAAGCCCCCTGTGGAACACGCCACTCTTTATCAAGTATCTGTTGTGCCAGATTGGAGTGAACCACTAGTATCCTTCCTGAGGACAAACACATTCCCTCCAGACATGACTCTAGCGAGGAAAAGGAGTTTAGAACAAGAAGTCCTGGATTACTCACTCATTGGTGATAATCTATATAAGCGTGGTAAAGATGGTTACCTGAGACTATGTGTCCACGAAAGTGAATATCTGAAGATCTTAGAAACTGCTCACCAAGGTGTAGCAGGAGGACACTTTGGACCGGATCGGGTGATCAAGGCAATACTATTTGCAGGCTTCTGGTGGCCTACCCTTCACATGGACGCACATACCTATGTGAAACGGTGTGATGTCTGTCAGAGGACTCAGTATCCTATACGCAAAGATGAGATGCCACTGAAACCTATGATGGGTGGACGTGCATTCTCTAAGTGGGGAATAGACTTCGTAGGTCCTATTAATCCCCCAGCTAAGGGTTCTCATGCGGAATACATCATTGTGGCCACAGATTATCTCACCAAGTGGGTAGAGGTAAAGGCTACGACAAAGAACGATGCTCAAACAACTGCTAAATTCTTGTTTGAGAATGTGTTCACAAGATATGGTCTACCTATAGAGCTTGTGAGTGATAGAGGCACTCACTTCTTGAACGAAGTGATTGACAATCTACTCCAAGAATTCTTGGTAATACACAAGAAGTCTGCCCCCTATCACCCTCAAGCTAATGGACAAGCTGAGAGTACTAATAAGATCTTATGCAATGTACTGACAAAATTAGTGAACACAAAACGCTCTGATTGGGACAAACAGCTACACCATGCTGTTTGGGCATACCGAGTTGCCTACAAAACGGTACTCCAAGCCATCCCCTTTCAGATGGTATTCGGCCAAAACGCTGTGCTACCTTTGGACTTCTTAATACCTACGTTGAAAGTAGCACAAGAGCACGAATGGACAGGTCATGAGCTCTCCTCTAGGATCTTTGACCTTGAACGATTAGGAGAAACAAGACTGAGAGCCGCTGCAGGAATATATGCAGCCAAGAAGAGACAGAAAGCATACTTCGATGCCCATGTGAAGGATAAAGGTTTGAAAGCAGGAGATCTAGTTTTAGTCTACACACTGAAGCAACACGCAAGGAAACTAGAAAAGAGAGGCTACGGACCAATGATCATCAATAGGATCTCCACGAGTGGAGCAGTACAATTGGCCACATTAGAGGGTGATGTTCTCCCAAATTATATTAGCGGTTGCAGAGTCAAGTTGTATCAGGAACCCCTCACGGAGGAAATTCTCAGCCGACTCAACACTGCTAAGAAACGCAAAGAGGAAGAAAAGCGAGTTCGAGAAGAAGCTCAAGCAGAAGCTTTAGAACGCATCAGAAGGATGAAGTTACGAAGGCAAGGTAGAGATCAGCCTAGAGCGAATGACTATGCAGGTCAAGGATATCCCATGGCCATGTGTGAAGTTGCAGGAACAAGCTCGCATAGAATAATTGATAGACGTCCTTTCATAACCCTAGATATAGGACGAGGAAAGAGTGCAAGGAACGTAAGAGCCTTGATTGACTCAGGCGCAGCCACTAGTGCTGTTAGAGTGTCTTACTGTCAAGAGTTAAAGTTAACTATCAATCCTGTGGAAGCATATCTCATAGGATTGGGAGGCGTGGAAACCCCTTGCATGGGCGAGGTGGAACTTCCCCTCTACATTCACGATGAGGAAATGACTGTTAAAGTACTGGTGTGTCAAGATGAGGATCTCACTGAACGTCTCGTCTTGGGTCAAGATTGGATCTATGACCAAGCAGTCAATCTAAACCTAAGAAGTGGACTTCTCCAGGTTTGGGTCAATCATAGTCGAGTTACAGTAGAATTAGACAATGGAGCACTCAAGGAATTAGGAAAGGCACAGACTCCTGGTCCTTCCAGGGGTACACATGAAGATGACCATGCTGTTCTTGTCCAAAACTATGTGTTGCAGAGGAATGATATTCGCAAAAAAGGAGTCAGGGATGCAACGGAACTCCCTTCTTTTCCAAAGGCCAGAAGGAGGCAACAACCCAAGGTGGATCAAAGGCAGAAGAAGCAGAGTACTACCTATGTCCGAGATCAAAAGTACCTGCTCAGCAGAATGTCCCAGAAAATAAACCATGTGTGGGTGCGGAATGGCGAACAACCCGTTGCACCACCGTCAACTACACGGGCAAAGCCTCTTATTAGTAACCAACAACACGACGCTAATAAGAAGTCCTTCAGAAATTCTTCTGCTAAAGTGAAATCTATTTGGGTGCCCAAGAAGTCGATGAAGGCTAGCCCACAATCAAGACAAATTTGGGTGCCTAAGGCTTGCTTGAGGGCACAAGTAGCTACGCCAAGGCCACAACCTATGCAGCATAACCCAACTACGCGTACAACCAGTATTCATTCGTTCTCAACACTCAGGAACGCGCCAAGACCCAAGAGCACGTTGGTAATCACTTGTAAATGGGTCCCTAAAAGGCCCCATTTTCAAACCGCGACACCGAGAAAGCTCTCTAGAGTCTCTACGAAACCGAAAGCAAAGCCCATCCACTGCATTTGACAACCTAAGACCTGTAATAAACCCCCCGAACCCAATTTGTAAATTCATCCCCACTTACTAACTTCATTAGTCTCCTAGGACTACCCAAGCATTAACTACACACACGTGCACCGAACACTTACTAACCCATTATTCGCTCCCGACCCTCATGTTAATATTGTGATGGGAACAACAACGGTCCTTCCTTGTCCTGTACAATATTAACACATGTTTGTATATTCTCACAGAGACAGACAGCAAGAAGTAAAATGGCAGATACAGTAGGAACTAGCTCCCAGGCAGGCTCCAGCCCACAAGTGGTGGACATCGAAAGTCTTCCAGTCGAGGAGGAATTAAAGGAAAGACCAGTGGCATTACGGGCATTGCACGCCATACCAATTCAGAATCCTCCGCAGGGTCACACAATGCCAGTGGGCAAAACCTCACACTGGTTCAGTGACGTTGCTGGACCCCTGGGTGAAGGCACATATATGTGGGAGTCCGAGGTCGAATTCAATGGACGATGGGGCAGATACCATTTCTTTACCAGGGAGTTTGAAAGGCTACAGAATAACGAAGGACTGAAGCCGATATGGAAAAAGGCTGGACTTTATGACTACTTCAAGTCCCAACTACCAAAGCCAGACTTCCTAAGATGCTCATATCTAATTAGTACCCTCACCCCCAGCAAAGACAAGAAAGGATACAGCTCCTTTGTGCTCCCATCACTCACAAGGGGCAACGAGCTGAAGCGCTTCCGCTTGACTATCAACCTGGTAAGAGAAGCGCTCGACATGCAGGGTATGCACATTCCAACGGAGAAAGAGACTATGGTTCCAGACAACATGAAGAACAGGAATCTGACGAAGTTGAAGGACATGGTTGCAATGACACCCACGATCGCCATCCACTTACGTATGGTCATGCAACATTTCGCCTTCCCCGCACAGGAGAGGTTCACAATGCCTCCCAAAAAGTTCTGGTTTAGCCTCTACCTGGCGGATGCTTTTGAGTTGACCATCAATATGCCCCACTGGATTATCGACCAGATTCATATGGCTCATCAGAGATGGTATAAGAAGCAAAAATCTGTGCTGTATGGTTGCTGTGCACTTACAAGAATTGTATACAGATGTCTCGCATATGACGTACCGGTGCAGAGGGCTCTGATCTGGTCCAGAGCACAGGAATTTCAACGCAGATTGTCAGCTGTAGGGCCTCCCTCAAAGAAGATGAGAGGCGCCGTCCAGATGCCTTGTGCACAAGCTCGCGGTGCAACCCTGACGCCTGAGACCACCCCAAGACTCCCCCGACGAGTGCAACCATTTACTATCAGGTTACCCAGGCACAACACAGATGGCCCTAATCTTGTGTTTCCACTAGTACCGACTGATCTGGAATTCCCGCATGGGTTCACTCTGGAGGATCTAACGGACGAAGAAGTTGCAAGAATCATCGAAGCTGTAAATGCAGAAGTTGAAGAAGAGCAAGCCAGTGGACAGCAAACTGCCCCAGACCAAGCACAGCCCAGCCAACCAGACGTAGTCAACGTGGACGATGAAGAAGAAGCTCATGGGGAGACACAGGGTGGACAATCAGAAGCAGAAGAACAAGAGTATGATCAAGAAGCCCTACAAGTACTGGAAGGTGCCCCCGCCTATACTAGCGCATTAAAGAAGCTTTACGATACAATGAACCGAGTTCAAGAGCAACACAGGCTCTCATTAGCTGCAGGTAAAGCTCTCATGAACCAGATTCTGGAGGAGGAAGGTGTGGACGAGCAATATCGTGCCACCTTGGAAATGATATCAGATGCTTTAGGAGTACCGGAAACAGTGCACACCGCACTAGCGCAATCACGAAGGACAGAGAGAAGATATGGAAGACGTCCCCCACGAACGGGAAAACGAATGAATGTATTAGGATCAGGACCACAAGGCACCCCCACAACCACTGGCACAGCACACACAGTTCACGACGCCGAGGAAGTCCACACATCGAGTGCACCCCCATCACCTCCCTTGCCACCTTCTCCCCCACATCCACCTCACTCACCTCCCTCTACCACTGTAACCTCCACTGTCACCACCTCTGAAACCACTACACACACCAACACACAAACCATCAGCCAACCCCCACACTCTACTTCCACTGAAAACACGAGTCTAACTATAGCCACGGTACACCTCACTACCCCGAGCACACTTCCTAGAAGTTCACAATTACACACACCTCTATACACATTCACAACCCTCACCGCTACCACAATCCCCATGTTCACAGTCACTCCCACCACGATCCCCACTTTCATGGAGGTGTCACCCACCTCTGCACCTCTCCCATCCCCCATGTACCCTAAATCTCCCATTCCCCCACCTCCCCCCTCACCCGTCCCCAGTACTGCATCCACAATCCCCTTTCCCTTTCCCTACCCCTCTGCATTCAACACTATTCCTCTCAGTAACTTATTTAATAATATGCATCAATGCATGGCCCAACTTCAGCAACACTACCAACACCTAGACAACCAACATACAATGCTCTTCCGAAGCCACGAAGATCTCCAAGCACGATGTAGGGATATTGAAGAGCAGAAGCAGCTACTAGAACAGCAGCACGTGACATTATAGGAGCAATACGCACAACTAGAAGCCAACCCACCCCAAGCAGATGATGAAGAACGACGACATATGGACGAGCTGCTACATTCTCAGATCACGGAAAACCTGAAACTTTGACGGAACTTGGGCCTCCTCCGCAAGCATATGTCGACCGCGTTAGAGGAGAATAAAAGATTACAGAAACAGAACGAAGAAAACCTGGAGGCGGCCATGGAGGGCTTCCCACAGGAGATTGACCCAGAACGATTCAAGGCAATTCCCTCGGAGAATATGCAGGTGGTGTTAGAAACTCATGCCGATCTAATGGAGGCCCATGCCGCTTTAGAAAAAGAGAGAGACGAGTTACGAAGACAGTTGGCCACCCGGCAGACAGAACCCAGCCCGAGCATAACCGCAGAAGAAACAGCTGAAGAGGTCACTAAACTCCGGGCCGAACTTGAGGAATTACGCAGCAAGGTTATGCAATATGAGCGTCAGCCCTCCCCTCTGGTAGACCTCGAGCCTGACGATCTGGTGCCAATTGAAGTAGAAGAAACATTCGAGGATCCCTATGTTCCAATGCCAACACCCGGCGGTAAGCGAACAGAACAGGGCATGGACACAATTGAGATTGAGGCACCGGAATGGATGCAAAAGTTAGAGAAAGTAGCCACGACGCATGATGACAGGGTGGCAGTCCAAATCGCATTGATGTCAAAACTGGAAGAGGTGGTAATAAAATCCGATTATTTTCAGAATCTTTCACACCATAGGTGGATCGGCCCATCGGATGATCTGTATGTGCCTTTTTGCGTGCTAATGGCGGATTATAATGCGGAGATCAAGCGCCTCACCTCAAGGGAACCCACCTCTGCCACCCAATTTGCACCCGATGACATCCCAGAGAGTGCCAAGCAAGGACATATTCGCCAACCAACGTGGAGAATTCGGCTGCTCGAAACTTACCCGGAAATGGTAAGAACATGGAACAACATGCCATTGTACATCAAATATAATCCATGTTATTGCCCTGTGTGTTTCGAAGGAGATCATGGCCGGAGTACACACATACAGTGCTGACGATTAAAGGATGTGAGAAGTGGTTAAATTACGTGTACTTCGCACCCCCTAAGGGCGCACCTACAATTGGATATATGATTTCAACGATTCGACATTGGGGGGTCCGTTTCAAGAATGTTCCTGATATCATGACTCAGATGTGCCTGAAAATTTTCGAACTTATGCTGGTCACCTTCAGGACCTTCAAAAATGTCAAGGAACCGCATCTCTCAGCACTAGGATTTAATGAAGGGAACGAGGACCTTGTATACGACATGAGCACAACTCCATCGATCAATGTTGTGTATGCATGGCACGCTCGCATCAAATATCTACCGGCCTGCTTCAAACAAACGTTCGAAGAGATGTTTGTCACGGGATTCTGGGAATATCACTCCGAGATATTCATTCCCAGACCATCCCATCTCTTGCAGTTGTTTGCAGTGGAACAAGCTCTCCACTCCGAAAAGCTACCTATGCCACATCCAGAGGTTCCTGGGCCGGTAGACTGGGATGCTCTTCTAACAGATTTGGCTAAAGGGTTGCGAATTGCTGAACATCATTTAGCGCAGGACGTCGTCGAGTACTACATCCAAAAACCCTCTCAACAAGGGTCTCTCAGGGACGACAGACGCGAGAGAGGGGGGGGTGTTAGCAGTAGACAAGGGAGTCAACGAAGATCTGGCAAGTAGGCCAACAATTTTCTTCAGGAAGAAGCACTTATGAACATTCACGCAGATTTAGCACTAAGGCAACCTTAATTTTTCAAAACCTCTACACCCATTAAAAGTGATTCTCATCACTAAATGCCATTGTAAATATCATTTCATCTTTTTGTAGCTCCATTTTGTGCAAGCCAAGGAGTCCTTGAGCTTGAGGAGCTTTAGAAGTATCTACCTGCCAATTTTCGTATTTTTTAGATATCGTTTGAGCCCTCAAATAAGCCCTGGAACCGAATTTTTAACTAGGCCGGACACTAGGTCTGGACAGGGCCAAAACTTAGCCAAAAACTATAAAAAGAGCTAGAGAGCTCATTTTTGAGGCTAGATTGTAATTGAAACAAACTTGTAAGAGCTTTTGAAAGTAATCTAAGAACTCCATTGATTCTCCCTCTTTGTCTTGCCGTGTGTGCGCGTGTGTGTGTGCATGCTAGTGTGCTTCTCACTCACGCACTTGTGCCGCCACTTGCTCGAGGTCTTCATACCATCCTCACGTCTTCCCGGATTGACATTAAAGGAGGTGCTACTCATCACTGAGCTACAATTTGACTATTCTCTGGAATTTGGAGTTGGTAAGCCATCTTTCCTATTCTCTTAAGTATTTGGAAAGGTCTACAATACCTAGGAGATAGTTTTGGATAGGATCCCATCTTCATGGTTTCAGACCTAGATGGAACTCTAAGACAGACCTGCTCTCCTACCTCAAAGTTGATATCTCTCCTTTGAGGGTCAGCATAGGCTTTAGCCCTATCCCGAGCTCTCCTAATGCTATCCTTAGGAAGCCTAAGCATATCGTTCATCTCTTCCAAGAAGTCCTTTGCAACTTGCACTTTCGCATTCTGCAAACCTACTGCATAAGGAGCTCTTGGCTAAAACCCATACATAAGCATAAATGGACTATGCCTAGTGGAAGAGTGTTTGGCACTATTATATGCAAACTCTACTATAGGTAAGCACTCTTCCCAATTAGTTTGCCTTTCATTCACATATGCTCGAAGCATATCCTCTAGGATTTGGTTAACCCTCTCTGTTTGCCCACCCAACTATGGATGCTTGGTCGTACTCATGCTAAGTTTCATGTCCAACCTTTTGAAGACCGCTCTCCAAAAGTGGCTAGTAAACTTCCTATCTCGATCAGAAATTATGTCTAAAGGAAGACCATATAATCGGTATAGATTCCCTACAAAGATCCTAGCCAACTCTGGTGTCTTCATTGTAGTACATGTCGGAATAAACCTAGCGATTTTGGTTAACCTATCCAAAATTACCCAGACCGAGTCGTGCCCTCTCAGTGTCTTAGGTAATCCGACTATAAAGTCAATGGAGATACTCTCCCACTTCCCATTAGGAATATCCAATGGGTGGAGCAGTTCTCCAATCCTCAATCTTTCAGCTTTGTTGACCTCGCATTTAGTACACTTAAGCACATACTCTAGGACATCCTTATGAAGTCCAGCCAGTAAAACTGCCTCTTAACAAGATCATAAGTCTTGTTAACTCCTGGGTGTCCTGCACTGTGTCATGACACTCATACAAAATATGACATCTCATCTCAAAATCTCTAGGGACACACACTTTACATTTATATAACAAATATCCATCATGGACACTGTAATTCTTCCACTGGAATCCTTCTTGAGTACCCATCGATACTCCATCCTCACTAGAAACCCATATATCACGATCCCCATTCTCTATGGCTTCCCAAATCTCGGAATATGCAGGATCAAGCCTACATTTCCCTCGAATGGACTCAAGTAGCTTAATAGTGATCTGAGTAAAACTCATTCCATTGAGCATATGCATGCGGCTAAGTGAATCAGCCACTACATTAAACTTTCCCTTCCTATACTAAGCTCATAATCAAACTCCTCAAGGGTCTCTGCCCATCAGGCCTTATGACCTTTGAGAGAGCCACTTAATGCTCTCTTGATCAAACACTATCGTAATCTTGCCACCATATAAATAATGATGCCACTTCTTCAAAGCATGGACAATTGCATACAACTCCTTCTCATAGATAGAGTAATTCTTCTGAGACGGTTCTACTATCTTACTCTCAAAAGCTATTGGTCGACCATCCTTAACTAGAACTCCTCCTATAGAAAAATCACTCGCATCAGTCTCAACCACAAAGGGTTTATTGGGATTTGATATATGTAAAAGTGGAGCTGTACAAATTGCTACTTTCAATTTCTCCATACTTTGCTTCTGTTGGTCTCCCCAATGAAAGGATATCCCTTTTCCTTTAAGCTGTTCTGTCATGGGGATAGCAATTTTGGCATAATTCTTAATGAATCTTCGATAGAAACCTGATAAACCTAGGAAGAATTACAACTCTTCTAGGTTCCTTGGGTGTGGCCATTCCATAATAGCCCTTACTTTTTCAAGATCCATCTGGATTCCATCCTGGGAGACTATATGCCCAAGGTATCTAACCTCTGTTTTGAAAAATTCACACTTTGACTCCTTAGCAAACAATGAATTTTCCCATAGCACTTGAAATACTTTTCTTAAGTGTTCCAAGTGCTCCTCTTTTGATGCACTATAAATCAAAATGTCGTCCAAGAATTCTACTACAAGGTGTCCTAGATAAGGCCGTAAAACACTATTCATGAGCTTCATGAAAGTGGTAGGAGCATTGGTGAGACCAAAAGGCATCACCAAAAACTCATAGTGACCATATCTAGTTCTAAATGCAATCTTAGGGATATCATTTGCCCTAATCCTGATCTAATATTATCCTAACCTAGGATCAAGCTTGGTAAAATACCTAGCTTGATGTAACTGATCAAATGGATCTTCCGATCTAGGCATTGGAAACCTATTTTTGATAGTTACCTTATTAAGTGCTCTATAGTCTATACATAACCTCATAGAGCCATCTTTCTTTTTAACTAGGAGCATTGGTGATGCCCAAGGTGAGTTACTAGGTTTAATGAAGCCCTTATCTAAATAATCTTGTAATTGCTTCTCAACCTCCTTATGCTCAGAAACAGTAAGCCTATAAGGTGGCTTACAAATAGGGTTAGTGTTAGTAACTACCTCAATGGCATGGTCAATGTCCCCTCTCTCAGGTGGTAGCCCTCTAGGTAAGTCAATGGGAAAAACATCTTTATACTCAAACATAAGATCCTCAAAACTTTTAACCACACACTCTTGCAAAAACGAATAATAGAAAGTCATGTCCATATTTACATTCCTAGCATGAAAATATACATCAGATGAACTGTCTTTACAATGCTTAACATCATGACTATACAATAATAACATCTCCTATACATGTTGAGAATAACAAAGACCATACAACTCTAAGGATGAAATGAGAGGTGCACTAGGTACATCTCTCTCCTTGAATACAAACTACTTCCATTATTTTCAAATTCAAGTGTGTTGTTTTGATAGCTGCATTTAAGTGTATCTCCCAACCTCCATAACCACTCTCTTCCTAACACAAGGTACGTCCTCTCCATATTCATAATTTGGAAGTCCATATGATTTGTATAGTCCTGCATCTTGACTTCCAAGTTGGATACCATAGTATTCCATATTGTTGTAAATGCTCCGATGAGCTCCCCAATTTTGGGACTGGCTTCTGCACGCCGATCGATGTCGACTTCTCAGAGATGATTGCGCACGGAGTTCGATTCCCTTCTACCGCCCAGCCGCGTAGTAGTCATAATTAGTTACTCTCTCTCCATAATGATGAGTCATCCCCCCCTCATGGCTTCTCACATGGGTGCCACATGGCACTCATGTGTGAGCCCATGTAATAACCAATCTAGGAGGTGGTTCACACCTCTTCTGAGGGGTTCTCCATATAACATTTCCTCTAGGATTTGGTTCACACCTCTTCTGAGGGGTTCTCCATATAACATTTCCTTCCCCTTAAATCCATTTTTGTCCTCAAAAATGGTATTGGAAGGTATAATAGAAAGAGAGAACTAATAATAACACTACTCCCACTATATCCCCATGTATAGAAATACATGGTCCTGTCTCCGTGTCGTTTCCCCATATCCTTCCCCTTAAGAAAACTCTTGGGAAGGTAAACTGAAACTGGGAAACCGTCTCTGAAGGGTGCTAACCCGCTCCCATGTGGCACTATCTTCTGAACTATCTTTCCACTTTACTAGACACTCTTTATACAAGTGACTCCTCGTCCGTTTCTCTCGAGTGCGTAGTATGCTCTCTGGCTCATGTGGAATAGATTGAACAGAAATAGGCTCTACTACCTCACTATCTGGAATGAGGTTGTCAGATTCACCCAGCCTTTTCTTAAGCCGGCTAACATGAAAAACTGGATGAATTTGACTATTCTCTGGAAGTTGGAGCTGGTAAGCCATCTTTCCTATTCTCTTAAGTATTTGGAAAGGTCCACAATACCTAGGAGATAATTTTGGACAAGGTCCCGTCTTCATGGTTTCAGACCTAGATGGAACTCTAAGATAGACTTGTTCTCCTACCTCAAAGTTGATATCTCTTCTCTGAGGGTCAGCATAGGCTCTAGCCCTATCCTGAGCTTTCCTAATGTTGTCCTTAGCAAGTCTAAGCATGTCATTCATTTCTTCCAAGAAGTCCTTTGCAGCTTGGACTTTTTCATTCTGCAAGCCAACTGCATAAGGAGCCCTTGGCTGAAACCCATACATAAGCATAAATGGGCTATTCCCAGTGGAAGAGTGCTTGGCACTATTATATGCAAACTCTAATATAGGTAAGTACTCTTCCCAATTAGTTTGCCTTTCATTTACATATGCTCGAAGCATATCCTCTAGTATTTGGTTAACCCTTTCTGTTTGCCCATCCGACTGTGGATGCTCGGCCGTACTCATGCTAAGCTTTGTATCCAACCTTTTGAAGACCGCTCTCCAAAAGTGGCTAGTAAACTTCCTATCCCGATCAGAAACTATGTCTAAAGGAAGACCATATAACCGGTATAGGTTCTCTACAAAGAGTCTAGCCAACTCAGGTGTCTTTACTGTAGTATGTGTTGGAATAAACCTAGCCATTTTGGTTAACCTATCCACAATTACCCAGACCGAGTCGTGCCCTCTCTGTGTCTTAGGTAAACCGACTATAAAGTCCATGGAGATACTCTCCCACTTCCCATTGGGAATATCCAATGGGTGGAGTAGCCCTCCAATCCTCAATCTCTCAGCTTTGTTGACCTGGCATTTATTGCACTTAATCACATATTCTAGGACGTCCTTATGAAGTCCAGGCCAATAAAACTACCTCTTAACAAGATCATAAGTCTTGTTAACTCCTGGGTGTCCCGCACTAGGTGTGTCATGACACTCATATAAAATATGCCGTCTCATCTCAGTATCTCTAGGGACACACACCTTACCTTTATATAACAGATATCCATCATGGACACTGTAATTCTTCCACTTGAATCCTTCTTGAGTACCCGTCGATACTCCATCCTCACTGGAAACCCGTATATCACGATCCCCATTCTCTATGGCTTCCCAAATCTCGGAATATGCAGGATCAAGCCTACATTTCCCTTTAATAGACTCAAGTAGCTCACTAGTGATCTGAGTAAAACTCAGTCCATTGAGCATAGGCATGCGGCTAAGTGAATCAACCACTACATTAAACTTTCCCTTCCTATACCTAAGCTCATAATCAAACTCTTGAAGGGTCTCTGCCCATCGGGCCTTCCGACCTTTAAGGTCTGTTTGATTAGAGAGCCACTTAATGCTCTCTTGATCAAACACTATCGTAACTTTGGCACCATATAAATAATGACGCCACTTTTTCAAAGCATGGACTATTGCATACAACTCCTTCTCATAGACGGAGTAATTCCTTTGAGCCGGTTCTAGTTTCTTGCTTTCAAAAGCTAATGGTCGACCATCCTGTACTAAAACCGCTCCTATAGCAAAATCACTCGCGTCAGTCTCAACCACAAATGGTTTATTGGGATCTGCTATATGTAAAAGTGGAGCTGTAGCAATTGCTACCTTCAACTTTTCCATACTTTGCTTCTGTTCGTCTCCCCAATGAAAGGCTTTCCCTTTCCCTTTAAGCTGTTCCGTCATCGGGACAGCAATTTTGGCATAGTTCTTAATGAATCTTCGATAGAAACCTAATAAACCTAGGAAGATCTGCAGCTCCTCCAGGTTCTGTGGATGTGGCCATTCCATAATAGCCCTTACTTTTTCAGGATCCATCTGGATTCCATCTTGGGAGACTATATGCCCAAGGTACCTAACCTCTGTCTTGAAAAATTCACACTTTGACTCCTTAGCAAAGAGCGAATTTTCCCTTAGCACTTGAAATACTTTTCTCAAGTGTTCCAAGTGCTCCTGTTCTGATGCACTATAGATCAGAATGTCATCTAAAAAGTCTACTACAAAGTGTCCTAGATAAGGCCGTAAAACACTATTCATGAGTTTCATGAAAGTGGCAGGAGCATTGGTGAGACCAAAAGGCATCACCAAAAACTCATAGTGCCCATATCTAGTCCTAAATGCAGTCTTAGGGACATCCTCTGCCCTAATCCTGATCTGATGATATCCTGATCTAAGGTCAAGCTTGGTAAAATACCTAGCTTGATGTAACTGATCAAATAGATCTTCCAACCTAGGCATTGGAAATCTATTTTTGATAGTTACCTTATTAAGTGCTCTATAATCTATACATAGTCTCATAGAGCCATCTTTCTTTTTAACTAGGAGCATTGGCGATGCCCATGGTGAGTTACTAGGTTTAATGAAGCCTTTATCTAAATAATCCTGCAATTGCTTCTCAACCTCCTCATGCTGAGAAACACTAAGCCTATAAGGTGGTCTACAAATAGGGTTAGTGTTAGTAACAACTTCTATGGCATGGTCAATGTCCCCTCTCTCAGGTGGTAGCCCTCTAGGTAAGTCAGTGGGAAAAACATCTCTGTATTCAAACATAAGATCCTTAAAACTTTTAACTACACACTCTTGCAAAAAAGAATAGTAGAAAGTCCTGTTCATATTTACATTCAAAGCATGAAAATATACATCAGATGAGCTGTCTGTACAATGCTCCATATCATGACTATACAATAAAAACATATCCTGTACATGCTGTGAACAACAGAGACTATACAACTCTAATGATGAGATGAGAGGTGCACTAGGTACATCTCTCTCTCCCTGAATATAAACTTTACTTCCATTCTTTTCAAACTCGAGTGTGTTATTTTGATAGCTGTGTTTAAGTGTATCTCCCAACCCCCATAGCCACTCTCTTCCTAAGACTAGATCTGTCCTCTCCATATTCATAATTTGGAAGTCCATATGATCTGTATAATCCTGCATCTTGACTTCCAAATTGGATACCATAGTATCCCATATTCTTTTATCTTGCCCTTGCATCATAGATACAATGTATTTATGTGCACTAGGCTGCTGGGGAATCTTCAATTTCTTGACCAAAGCATAGTTAATGAAGTTATGAGTGGCAGAGTCATCTATCATGACTCGCACCCTGGTCCCGTATACACTACCATGTAGCTTGACCAAGTCATGTGGTCCAAACTGCGGTGACCACGATGACTGAGTCAAACAACACGTGTGTTCTATATCCTCGTGCATCACCTCCACTCCCTTGCAGCTAGAGCTGCCATGAATGGGAAGGGTCTGCACTAGGTGGACCGTCTTTTTGCCCCTTTCAGGAGCCGTACTAGACTCTGGTCCTTTCTTCTTTTCTTCCCCCTTCTTGATTGGACAGTTCCACTGCGAATGGCTAGGGGATAGGCACCTAAAACACAGGTTCTCTCTTTTGGCCTTTTCAAACTGGTCTGTGGATAGCTTAGGCCCTTGTGATCTTTGTTTTTTAATAAAAACCTTGTTTTTCCCAAAAGGCAACTTTTTCTTAAATTTAGTGGTGCTAAGAGGTTTAAGGGGCTGATCCGTCTCCATAGGAGTATACTGAGGACGGTTATGGTCCTCATATATCTGTGCGTATTTGATCGCCTCCTCAAACGTCTTAGGGGCATTCCTCCTGACTTCCCTCTTTATGGCTTTATCCAAGCCCCTAACAAACCCTCTGGTCTTCTGAAAATCATCTAGACCCTTAAGCTTCAAAGTGATCTCTCTATAGTGGGATAGATAAACTGAAAGAGGCCTGCCTCTTTGAGTAATCCTATCCCACTCATCCCAATTCCTCTCCTCTTCATTTTCAGGAAGAAACTCTTTTAGGAAAAGAGTCTCAAACTGAGTCCAGTCACTAGGGATAGAGTTCGCCTCCTTAAGACTCATCCACCACTTATAAGCACGCGGGCCGAGGGAGAGACTCGCCTCTAGCACACGATACTCAGGTGGGGTGCCCTTCAATTGATGCAAATCATGCCACTTTTGTAAAAAAGTGTAGATTGCATCCTTATTCCTGTCTCGGTCATCCCCCGTGAAGGTTGGTGGCTTTAAGTCTTTCAGGAGGGGAGCTTCCCTAGAGCTCTCTCCTTTATGCTTACTAGGAAGAGAAGTCTCTTTCCTAGTAATCTCTAGAGGAATGTTAGGAGTCTCTCTTTCCTTCCTAGCTAGGAAAGAGGTGACAGTAGTCTCAAGGGAGATCATTTGAGACTTAAGTTGCTGTATAAGAGATGTAATGCTACCCGAATCTTTCTCTAACTTAAGGGTTTGCTCTTTCAAGTCAATGAATTGGTCACGAGTGACAAATTCATCTATAAGCTCTTCATAAGTGTACTCTTGCTGTGAAGGCTCTTTCTCTTCTATATTCTCTTCTATTTCTTGTCCTAACTCTACTTCTTCCATCCTAGCATCCTGATCCTCTAGTTGCTCTCTAGGTGAAGAAGTGGTCTCAACTACTTGTTTACCTTTAGTTTCCATGTTTAAGTACCCTTCCCCCGTTTGCTAACTAGAGAGTATGAAAATGAATGGAAGTAGAGTTTAAATATGCAAGAAGAAGAGAGATATAACACAAGAGCACTTCCCTGATACAAAGTAGAGTTGCGGAAGCTAAATCCAGGTGGTCCTTGATGCTTCAAGCCGCTGATTTTGATTCCTCGCCAGTCCCAAAAAAAAAATTGGAAATGTCCGCTTGGTCCGGGGAGGTTCTAGACACCATAAACCATCCAAAATAACACCAAAAGTGCGTAGGAAAAACCTCAAACGGGCAAACTGAGTACAACTGAACAATTTCAGAGATTTTCCAATCCTCGCCAGTCCACAAATTGTTGCCCAGCACCTGGACTTCAAGAATTTGAGACAATCCCAAGTGAAAAAATTGGATTTGGAGTCCGGATGAAGAAAAACTAGGCCCGGAAGTGGCCGCCTAGTTCCTGCTGAAATGCTGCAGAGAGATTTTGATAGGGCAAATCTCTTCCAAATCCAACACCGATGGTCTCTGAGCGAAGCTTGAAAGTGTAGCTTCGAAACGTGACCAAGATATTTGAAATCCGATATGGTATGAAGAAGATATGGTCCGGAGAAGTGAGGTATGTCACCGATGGGAGGTAAAAAGGTAACCCTCTTGAAGTAGAGACTTTGAAGAGCTCCAAACTGAAGGATTGAAGCTTTTCAATGAAAACCCAAAACTCTAAACCCTTCTCCACAGCCCGTAATACATATGTGCATCCTCACTTTAGCCAATATCTTGATTCAAAAGGTCTCTTTTATTCCTGTAAAATCAAGAAAAACTTCGATTTTGAAATGGCTTACACTTTGCTTTCGAAAACCTCAGTCCATGCATGACAGTCGATGAAGATGGAGCTTTATCCCACATGTGCTTGGGCTGCAGGCCTTTTTGGGGTACAAAAGGAAAGCTCTAAAGAGCTTCACTCATCCAAGAGTGGGGAAGGAGGAGCAAGGCTCCCCCTCGTGGGCTGGCGGACGCCTGCGGGCTCCTCTCTACGCACGGCGGCGGTTGGCGCCTCGTTTGGTGTGCCTGTGGGCCGTCTCTCGCGCGTGCGGCGTCTGCTGGCGCTGTCCTACGTCTGCTGTTGCTGTCTTGCTCCGATACCAGTGTTGTAAATGCTCCGATGAGCTCCCCAATTTTGGGACTGGCTTCTGCACGCCGATCGATGTCGACTTCTCAGAGATGATTGCGCACGGAGTTCGATTCCCTTCTGCCGCCCAGCCGCGTAGTAGTCATAATTAGTTACTCTCTCTCCATAATGATGAGTCATCCCCCCCTCATGGCTTCCACATGGGTGCCACATGGCACTCATGTGTGAGCCCATGTAATAACCAATCTAAGAGGTGGTTCACACCTCTTCTGAGGGGTTCTCCATATAACATTTCCTCTAGGATTTGGTTCACACCTCTTCTTAGGGGTTCTCCATATAACACGAATCCTCTTGTCTTCCTCTTGCATCATAGATACTATGTATTTATGTGCACTGGGCTGCTGGGGAATTTTTAGTTTCTTGACCAGAGCATAGTTAATAAAATTATGAGTGGTAGAGTCATCTATCATGACCCGCACCCTGGCGTCGTACACACTACCATGCAGTTTAACTAGGTCATGTGGTCCAAACTACATTGATCACAATGACTGAGTCAAACAATAGGTGTGCTCTATATCCCCATGCATCACCTCCACTCCCTTGTAGCTAGAGGTGCCATGAATAGGAAGGGTCTACACTAGGTGGACCATCTTTTTGCCCTTTTTAGGGGCCGTACTAGTCCCTTGTCCTCTCTTCTTTTCTTTCGCTTTCTTGAGTGTACGGTTCCACTATGAATGGCTAGGAGACAAACACCTATAGCACATGTTTTCTCTTTTGGCCCTTGTGATCTTTGTTTTTTAATGAAAATTTTGTTTTCCCAAATGACAACTTCTTCTTGAATTTAGTTGAACTAAGAGGCTTGAGGGGTTGATCTGTCTCCATAGGAATATATTGAGGATGGCTATGTTCCGCATAGATATATGCATACTTGATCACGTCCTCAAACGTCTTAGGTGCATTCCTTCTCAATTCTCTCTTAATGGCTTTATCTAAGACTCTAACAAACCCTCTGGTTTTCTGAAAATCATCTAAGCCCTTAAGTTTCAAAATGATCTCTCTATAATGGGATATGTAGACCGTAAGAGGCCTATCCCTCTAGATAATCCTATCCCACTCATCCCAATTCCTGTCCTCCTCATTCTTAGGAAGAAACTCCTTTAGAAAAATAGTTTCAAACTGATTCCAATCTATAGGGATAGAATTCGCCTCCTTAAGAATCATGCACCACTTATAAGCACATGGGCAAGGTGAGAGACTCGCCTCTAGCACACGGTACTCTGGTGGGGTGCCCTTCACTTGATGCAAATCATGCCACTTTTGTAAAAAAGTATAGATTGCATCCTTGTTTCTATCTCGATCACCCCTCGTAAAGGTAGGTGGCTTTAAGTCTTTCAAGAGGGGAGCTTCCCTAGAGCTCTCTCCTTTGTGCTTACTAGGAAGAGAAGTAGCTCTCCTAGTCATCTCTAGATGAAGAGTAGGGGTTTCTCTTTCTTTCCTAGCTAGGAAAGAGGTGATGTGAGTCTCAAGTGAGATCATTTGAGACTTTAGCTGCTGAATGAGAGATGTAATGCCACTTAGATCTCTTTCTAGTTTAAGGGTCTATACTTTCAAGTTTATAAATTGATCATGAGTAACGAACTCATCCAAAAGCTCTTCATATGTGTATTCTTCTAGTTGAGGCTCTTTCTCTTCTAAGTTTTCCTCTACTTCTTGCCCCATTTCTACTTGTTCCATTCTAGAATCAAGATCCTCTAATTGCTCTTTAGATTGAGAAGTGTGTTCAATTATTTGTTTCTATTTAGATTCCATGTTTTACTTCCCTTCCCCTGTTTGCTAACTAGGGTATGTGAAAATGAATGGAAGTAAACCTTGAATATGCAAGAAGAAGATAAATATATTACAAGAGCACTTCCCTGATACAAAATGAAGCTACAGAAGCGAAATCCAAGTGATGTTTGAATCTTGAGGTCCCTAATTTTGAATCCTCGCCAGGCCCAAACAAAAATTGGAAATATCCGATTGGTATGGGGAGATTCTAATCACCAAAAACCAACAAGAACAATGCCAAAACCTTGTAGCAATAGCCCCAACTGGGAAAACTGAGTGAAACTGAAGCACTTTAGAGATTTGCCAATCCTAAGCAGTCCAAGAAATGTAGCCCAACACATGTAATTCAAAGATATAAAGCTATCCTAAGTGAAAAAAGTGAATTTGGACACTAGATAATGAAAAACTAGGCCCAGAAGTGGCCGCCTAGTTCTTGCTGAAATGCTGCAGAGAGATTTTGGTTGACCAAATCTTATCCAAATCCAACACCGATGGTTTTTAACGAAGCTTAGGAGTATAGCTTCATAGGGTGACAAGAATTTCTGAAATTGGATATCGTATGAGCAAGCTATGTGTGGAGAATCTGGGTACATCATGAGTAAGAAGTGAAAAGGCTAATCTTCATGGAAGGGTGACTTTAAGAAGCTCAAAACTGAGGAACTGAAGCTTTTAGAACAAACTTAAATCCCATACCCAATCTCCACAGCCCATATTACATCTCCTCTTGGATGAAAGAGTGAAGAGAATGAACTTCATTATATACTTATCATCGGTGTTGTGGAGCCCCTATGTGGGATAAAAAGCTCTCCATCGATGTTGTTACACTCCAAATTTGTGGAGAAGAAGGAGGTAATACAGTCCATTAAAATCGAGTTCTTTTTTTGGGATTGGGGGGAGGAAAAGAGGAGGGATTTCTCTCTCTTCGTGAGCACGTGGGCACTATTTCTGTCCTCGTGAGCACGTGGCTGGTGGCTAGGCGTTTCTTGAGTGCGTGGGCACGAGCAGGGTTGTCTAGCTCTGATACCAATATAAGGTTTTGTTCCCTCCATTGACGCCCCTCACTTTTTAGGGGAGGTTTCTCTGCACACAAATCAAAGAAGTCGATGAAGACCTCGCCGCCTAATATTTTGGAGTGCTCACGGATCATAGTCACTTGAATGATCCTCCGAGCCACGTACATCCCATTAAAACTCTCTTTCCATATTCAATTGAGTCCCCCACATGGCTCCACACATGGGTGCCATATGGCATTCATGTGTGAGCCCATCTTAATAAAACTAAGAGGTGATTCCCACCTCTTCTCATGGGTACTCCATATAACATATACATACACACACATAGATATATGCACCCATATATATATATACACACATAGAAGAAGTATTTCAATTGAGATGCACCATAGTGCGCTCTCCTTCTCGAGAGCTCAATGACAATATCTTCTGAGTAGAAAACATTGAGGCCACACAAAGTACTAAACATTGAGGCTACAGAGCATGCAGAAAACATAGTACACATGGAGCATGAACATAGACTTCTTAGGTGTTACAAATGTGGTCAAACTTACAGTTTGTGGCTAACCAGGCCATTGTATGTTTTACTAAAGAACATATACAAAAGTGTCCACTGGCCATTTGGCCTTTCACATGGACACTAACGGTAACAATCTCCCACTAAAGGCCAATATGGACAAAGTAACTACGGGAGAAAAATGAAGATCGATAAAGAATACTTGAGTGCAAGTATACAAAGTATACCTCCCACCTGATGGGCATTTTACACAGTATAAAAGTGACTATGTAAGATCATGAATCAAGTAACCCCCATCAAGCGACAATAGTGTCGAAAGCTATCTTGTGGTAGAGCTTCAATCAAAGCATCTACATCATTATCACGAGTATGAACCTTCTGAACAATAATACACTCAATGACTAAGCAATCTCTAATGTAGTGATACCTTACCTCAATGTGCTTGGTCTTTGCATGATAGACCAGATTCTTAGCCAAAACAATGGCACGTTGACTATCACTGAGCAAACGAGGTACCTGTTGAGCTAGACCCATATCACAAGCAAGGTGAGAAAGCCACAATGCTTCCTTACATGCCTCGCTTGCTGCAACATACTTGCTTCTGTGGTGGAAACAACTTTACATTCTTGAAGACAGACTCTCCAAGAGATAGCACCTCCAAGAGAATGAAAAATGTAGCCTGGTATAGACTTACGATTGTCTACACAACTAGCATAGTCAGAATCTACGTAACCAATTATGGATGTTGTTGTTACCATTAGTGCATTTTGATAAAAAATATTTGTTCCTTTTGTGCGAGCAAAGCAAGCACCCGCCCACCCATCCAAGGCTTTGTCCAAGACTTATGACTAAGGCAGTGACCAAGGCATAGACCTTGGCATACCTTGTCATTTGAGTCACCGAAGTCACTATTGGCACCATTGGCTACACCTGAGGGAGGACTTCAATGATCAAGGAAGATAGAGGTTCCCAGTGCTTCCGGGGAGGTCACCCATCCTAGTACTGTTCCCTCCAGAGCTCTCTTAATCGTGGCAATCTCTTGCCACTAAGCTACACTCTTGTCGTGTCTGAACAAGGGGAAAGACTAAGGTTAACATTACCTTGAACGTTCTGGTCCCTCAAAGCTTCATTCTTTTCTTTCAAAGCATGTTTTTGAAGCATTGTTGGGGTGTCTTTTGGAGCCATTTTGGAGTACTTTTGCACATAGTTCTTTTCACATGTCCAAGAACATCAAGAAGAGTGTTCTTTGTACTTTTCTAGCAATAAATATCAACCTTTGGAGCTGTGTTTTCAGCCACGCTCATAAAAGTAGAGGTTTCTCAAAAGGTTTTTAATTTTGGTGGGAGCAACCGCTAGAAATTTATGCAAGCTTTTGAGCCTAAAACATCAGAGTTGACAAACACTTGCAAGTGTTGTTGGCTAGTTTTTTGGGTTGTCCATTTAGCCTTTTAGTGTCATTTTACTGCATATATTGAGCACATATACACTATGTGCACTTCTATGGATATCGCTTATGTACGTCCATGTGGTCATTGATATAGTGGTTACATTTTTGCATAAAGCCCTTTATGTTTGATAAAGAGGGTGGTGTTGAGGTTTTCTTAACTCAGAGACACCTAGATGTGGGGGTCTCTTTGATGATGTAGGTGGAAGACTTACCCAGCCTCGTCATAGGAGATGTATGATAGCTTTTTATAGGTGATCGATTAGCATAGTTGGATTCTATTGAGTAACTAATTATATGCAGTGGGGTCAGTGATTCACTATGTAGGTAAACCTGTTAGTACTTGCAAATTTATGATATTTTGACACTGGCCATATGCTCATTTTGCAGAGGATACTTTGGAAAAATGTTTCCGGATTTTTGGTTTTGTCAACTATATAGTGGTCGATTTACTCCTTGATACACTTATTCATTGGTGTTTGAACTCTCCTAGATCCATTATCATTCTATTCACTTCTCTACCATCATGGCATCAAAGTTCTCAGGCACATCTGGTGGATCAGGGTCTAGTGCTAGTGTTCTGAAGAGGAGTTATAACTTGCAAGGCATAGAGCGTTTTGAGATCCAAAAGTTTGATGGCACAAACTTTGCTCTATGGAAGAATCATATTAAAAATGTGTTGATTCAAAGGAGGCAATGGAAGTCAATAAATGGAATTTCAAAGAAACCTACTAACATGAATGAAGATGATTGGGATGAGTTAGATGAAAGGGCCATGCCTACCATTCACTTGTAGCTGGCAGATAATGTTTACTTTACACCATTAGACTATGAAAGTGCTCCTTTAACTGTATCAGGACATTGCAGTTTCATTCATAAGGACATATATTACCATCCTTTTGGAGCCCAGATTCTTTGGACTTTTGAATATCCGTTGCTTCTCCTACGGAGAGTAGGATAAGCATGAGGAAAATAGAAAAGATGGTTGAATAGAACCCCTCCATTCCGCCAATATCAAGAAATAAATTCAGAATTCGCAAGGCTCGGTTCGTAATCTTTGACAATGCTTTCGAACTTAGATCAAGATTTTAGAGAACAGTGCATGGACAGTTGTTGAAGCTCAAAGTCAAGGACAAAGCATGGAAGCACATCAAAAGGTGGACACACGAGGAAAGGAAGTCAAGGACAAAGCATGGAAGCACATCAAAAGGTGGACACACGAGGAAAGGGAGCAAGTAGGGAGCTCCAAGAAGTGTATGTCAAATTTTCAGAAGAATCCCCTACAAAAATAGTGATTTTCATCACTAGAAACCATTGTAAATACCATTATCTATTTTTAGTAACTCCATTTTGTTCAAGCCGAGGAGTCCTCAAGCTTGAGGAGTATTAGAAGTACCATCGTACCAATTTTCATAATTTTTAGACTTCGTTTGAGCCCTCAAATAAGCCCTGGAACCTAATTTTTAACTAGGCCGGACACTAGGTCTGGACAGGGCCAAAACTAGTCAAAAAACTATAAAAAGAGCTAGAGAGCTCATTTTTGGGGTTAGCTTGTTAGAGAATAGAACTTTTGTAAGAGCACTCTTTTGCAATCTAAGCTTTCCATTGTTCCCCTCTTTGATCTTACTTTGTGCGCGTGTGTGTGTATGTGTGTGCATGTTTGTGTACTTTCACTCACGCACTTGTGCCTTCACTTGCTCGTGGTCTTCATACCGGTCCTCACGTCTCCGCGGATTGACAAGTAAAGGAGGTGGTGCTTACGCTTGAGATACACCAAATTTTGGCGCCGTTGCCAGAGAGCTTCGAGGACGAGCGTTGTGATGGTAAGATCGTAGATTTGCGACGTTGGAAGGTAAAAAAAAAACTGTCATTTCAGTTCATTTTCTGTTTTTTCCTCTTCATCTTCATCATCATCATCATCTCCACCTTCTTCCATCTTCTTCTTCATAGAAAATTCTTGTTTTTTAGTGCATTTTCACCATTTTCATACCATTTTTCATGCATTATTGTGTGGGAAGGAGTTAGGAGGTGCAAGGGAGAGCAAGCGCTGCATTTTTTTCATGATTTTCTGCTCATACGGAGCTCGCCATAGCCGGCGCTCAGAAATTTGAATTTCCCGCCAAAAAACGCGATTCTGTGATGAAAATCGCGATTCTGTGAAAATTCAAAATTTTTTGAAAAATCACGATTTTCAGTTTTCCCGCCTAAAAGTTGGTTGAAAAAAAATCGCGATTCTGTGTTATTCTCAAAAAACACGATTCTCTGCTCAAAATCGCGATTCTCAAAAAACACGATTCTCTGCTCAAAATCGCGATTCTCAAAAAACACGATTCTCTGCTCAAAATCGCGATTTTCACCAATCACGATTTTCAGCAAAAACACGATTTTCTGAAAAAGGCGATTCTGTGAAAACACGATTTTTTGCTCAAAATCGCGATTTTCAAAAACACGATTTTGTGCTCAACATCGCGATTTTCATGTGAAAAATACGATTTTCAAAAAAACACGATTCTCTGCTCAAAATCGCGATTCTCACCAATCACGATTTTCAGCAAAAAACACGATTTTGTGAAAAACACGACTTTCTGCTCAAAATCGCGATTCTCACAAATCACGATTTTCAGCCAAAAATACGATTTTGAGAAAAACACGATTCTGTGGGACAAAATCGCGATTTTCAAGTCAAAAACACGATTTTGAGAAAACACGAATTTTTGCTCAAAATCGCGATTTTCAATTCACGATTTTCTGCTCAAAATCGCGATTTTCATGTCAAAAACACGATTCTGAGAAAACACGATTTTCAGTCAAAAACACGATTTTGTGAATCACGATTCTCTGAGTCAAAATCGCGATTCTCTGAAACACGATTTTGTGATCAACATCGCGATTCTCTGAAACACGATTTTGTGATCAACATCGCGATTTTCAGAAACACGATTTTGTGATCAACATCGCGATTTTCAGAAACACGATTTTGTGATCAACATCGCGATTTTCAAATCACGATTTTCTGCTCAAAATCGCGATTTTCTTAAAACACGATTTTGTGCTCAACATTGCGATTTTTTTTGACTTCACAGCATCGCGATTTTCAGAAAGATCACAAAATCGCGATTTTCTCCAAAGGTCCTGTTTGCCTGTTTTGACCCCCAGGAGCCTGATTTGGCATAACTTTTTCATCCAAAGTCCATTTTTTGAGCTCTATAGCTTGTTGGAAAGCTCGTTTCAAATCCTACACGATCTCAACTGTTTTTTTCAAGAATAATGCGTTGATTTTGAGATAGGATAATTTGAAGTTGACCCTCAAGTGGGACTAGGGAACCAAGGGGACTCCAAAGAATTTTGAACCATACCAAGGGGAAATTTTGGACTCTTGACTAAAGCTTATGAACCTGAGATCTGGTAGACACTTAGGTAAGGATAAACAAAGCATTAGATCTTCTGAGGCTAGTGTCAACCATACATCCAAGTCTTGGGCACAACAACTAAGTGGTCATCTTTTACTAAGTTCAGACACAAGTGATTCAGAAATGTCTTTTAGCATGGGAAAACCTGCAGGTGGCTCAGGGACTGCCCATCTACAGACACCTGAAGGTCCCTATAAGACACAGTTGGAATATATTCGGACCAACCAATTAGGTGCTCGCATCTATGAGGATGGTCTGAGGCGATCAGTGGTCCAACTCAAAAATCCAGATCAATCCTTTGGACTTGAACACCCGGTGGTCAAGTTCGAAGAGGGGTCATACATTGATAAGGAAGGAACCATGTATGTGGTTACCAACCAACCAGATAGGACCGATGAGTTTGGAAATATCATTCATGAGAATGAGATAGGAGACCTAGAACAAGGAAATATAGGACAAGGACCCCAGACTCCTAGAGGCAAGTCAGTTTTGACCCGAGTGATCACTCCAGATTGGATCCCTCAAGATAACAAAAGCATAGAACTATTTTTGAATAGAGAAACAGAGGAAGCCTTTTGGAGGTTCAAGCCAGATCAACCTAGCCAATTGGGCATAGTTATCATCTATGAATTCAAAGATCCTGAGATACCAGGCAAAGTTGTCTACCTGGATAACACATCAGAGAAAATTTTCTTGGTAACAGAACATGATAGACATGCATATACTTGGAAGAATGAAATGATTTTCCCCCCATCAAGATCCAATGTTTCCCATGGCCTCCAAGGGGTAGGATCATCCCAGGCTCATGAAGCCCAGAGAGAAAGAACTAGAGAGAGACCTGAGGTAAGTTTTGCACACACCGTGGGAAGGAATAGGTCAGGATTTGAAAATGAAAGACCTGAAAGAGAGAGACATCAAGCACATAGGCAACAAAGAGATGAACAGGATTTTCCATTGCTTAGACCCCGGGAGTACCCAAGAACCATTAAACCCAGTCACGTGATCAAGGCAATGAAGAACTATTTCGATGGGACAGGGGATCCTTATGATCATGTGGCCGAGTACAAACAAGTGCTGAGAGCCGAACAAATTGAGGACTGGTTCACCCAGTACGAGGCATTTGGATTGACCCTTAAAGGCACTGCCTTAGCTTGGTTTCAACCATTGAGTAGAAGCAGCTATCGCGATATAGGTCAACTGCTAGACGAATTCATTGTAGAATTTTCCAAGAGTGGTATCAGGCATAACACATCGTCCCTGATCCATAGTTTCAAGCAGACACCCCAAGAAACAGTGCGACTAGCAGGTAGAAGGTTCAGACAGTACCTAGAAAGATGCCCTGCTCCAGAGCTACCCACACCAGCCAAACAAGTGGCTTTGTTTTTAGATGGCTTACTGAGCACAAAGTTAAGATCCTATGTATACTTGAAAGATCCTAGATCCATAGAAGAGTGTGTGCGGACATGCATAGACATAGAAGATAACTTGGGTGAGGAGTTAGGATTGTCCAAACTCTACAAAGATTCGGATAGTTCCACTAGTCATACTTCAAAGATCTCCACAGAAATAGAAGAGATAGCTGAGCAAGTTGCCAAGAAGCTGGGAGTCCAAAATAAACAAACACAGAGAGTCACTCCAGTGAATCGGTGTTATACTTGTGGGGGCGACCACATGGCTAACGTATGCCCAATGCAAAACCAAAACATTAGAGAAAGGAATGCTCCATATTGCACTATTGAGAGAAAATACACAAACCACACGGCTCAAGATTGTCCCTACAATAGGCAGGCTGTTAGACAAAATTATTAGCAACCTTACCCACAAGGTAGGTATCAGAATCAATACCAACAGCCATATTATAGACCACAACAGCAGTATCAGGTACCATATAGGCCACAACCTGTCTTGGGAAACCAACCACCAGCTCCAGCCAACGTGATTCCAGTCAAGTATGCTGTGGGAGAGGAAAATCCAAATAGAGCATTGGTGCCCCTAACCCCATGGACACCAGATAATGATTCTCATGCTCATAGTTCAGACTACTCCCATGAAGGTAGTCCACATGCGTATTACACAGAGTCACCTGAGCATAGTGAGATTTACTCGTATCAATATGAGGCGCCACCTATGGAGCAAAATTGGGAGCCAGAATACTCCAATGTCATGTACACAAATCCTAACCCCAGGCCCCAGTTGAGACAAATGAGACCACAAGCCCCTAGAGGATCTTGTTTCAGATGTCATGGTGACCATTTCATTCGTGACTGTCCCCACCCACCATCTCCGAGCCAAGGACAGGCTATCACAATACAGGCTTTTTGTCCTGATTGTGGCAAAGACCATCTTCCCAGAGATTGTCCAAGAAACCCCTCTAGTGCACCCAAGATTACACCCATTAATGTGGTAGGCTTAGTGGCAGATCCAAGTTCAAGTAGTAGCAATGTGGCTCCTATACAAGCTGTCACTAGAGCACAAGCCTTAAAACAGGATAAACCAGTAGAACAATCAGAGTCGAGTGAATCGGGAGAGCCTAGTAAGAGGAAAACAAGAACATGGAAGGATACCAGAGAGAAGGCCAATCGTAAGTGGAATAAAAAGTTATCGGAACTAGAAGAAAGCTTAAAAGAAGCGAAAACAAAAATAGAAGACATTGCATCTCAAAGCCCCTCGCATGCCGAAACTCCATCCACTCCACCTCATCCCACCCCACCACCCATTGTAAATAGACCGCAACCAGGGTCTGTTCTTGCAGATCCAACCCCAGAAGGCTTGGACATGATGTTCAAGGCCTACCAGGCTCGACTTCAAGAAGGGCCTACAGCGGCAAACCTAGACAAGAGTTACCCTAGAGCAGATTTAGAGATTGTTCGGATGAAAATGTGCATGAAAATGGTAGAACAAGCTCAAGCCATACTTGAGACTAGTCAAAAGTTCAATCAGACGAACTCTATCAAATCAGATTTGCATTTCCAGGGCTTACTAGAAAGATTAGAGCAGTTGGTAAACAAACCACAAGTTTCTTTACCTCCTCGGGCTCAACCAATTATTGAAAGAGGAAGCTCACCACCAATGGGAGCTTATGTTCCTAATTCCACGGATCCAGGAATACCTCCTTCAATTCAACAGTACTCTCAAGAATTCTTGCGGGAAATACAAGAAGAGAAATGGGCCAAGGAGAAGGGTAATTCCCCTCCTATTCCTGAGATTGATGATCTTCATGATCAATTTCCCCGAGACATCCCATCTATTTATGAAGATGAAGCAGAACAACAAGAGGACGAAAGGTTAGATTTTGAATCTAATACCTTAGAAGAACTGCCTCAATTTCCAGGCCCATGGGAATCTGAATCACTCCAGATTAGAGCTCCCACAATACTAGTAAGAAATGAAGACTCAGTGGTTCCAAGGAACACGGATGTCGTGAAGAACACTAAGGTTCAGTGTCATCTCACTGTAGAAGAGTTGCTCAAAGCAAAACCTGAGTTATGGAATCATGTGAAGGATCAAGTCCCAGAACTTGAGTCCAATATGCCAAAAGCAGGCTCTAAGCAAAGGGTACCAGAGATACCTCTAGACAAAATAGGGGACATGTGTGAGGGTGAAGAAGGTAATACTTATCTTCCAATCACCTACCAAGGTTACACAACCAAAGCAATCATAGATTCAGGTGCTGGTGTTGCTATTGCGACCACCTCCTTGTGGAAGCAATGGGGCAAGCCCACATTAAGACCAACTAGAATGAAGCTTCAAATGGCTGATGGTCATTTTGAAAGACCTCTAGGATTGCTAGAAGGGATCACTCTAACCACTTGTGGTGTAGAGTTTGAGCACACATTTGCTATATGTGACTTTGAGAAAAATAATGTCTTTGAGATGATCCTAGGAAGACCCTTCCTACGACAATTGCAAATAGTACAGGATTGGGGAACTAACTCCTTGTACTTACAGCACTTAGGGGTCACCACTAAGGTCAATTTGAAGGATTACACCTTCAGAGATGTACCACCCCTACAGTGGAATTCTATCCACAAAGTGAAAGAAGATTCCATCTCTGTGCATTCTGAAAGTTCACCTGATCCATCATGGCTGCATGAAGATACTCATTTGTGGATGTGCAAAGTCGCAAAGGAAGAGGAAAAACGTTTAAAGGCAAGGGAAGAAGGAACTTCACTAGGAGATAGACCAGTTAGAGACCCAGCCTACACACCGATGATCTTTCCAGATGAGGAGTTTGAGCCTCATGGCTGGCCAGAAATCTTAGCCACCATGGACATTGCTGTCAATGAGGAACAGTGGACACCTCATTGTGATGAGGAGGGTTATGATATCTCAGTGTTCATGTGTCAACCCTTGCTAGAAGAATGTGACCCTAGTGATGTCATAGAAGAAGAAGAGAATGACGATGATTTGGAGTCTATTGTGATGGATAGTTGCTTTAACTCAGAGCAGCACTATCTAGAAGATATAGGAGTGTTCACCCAGAAAGAAGAAGAACCTCTCACAAGTATTAAAACAGTAAACTCAAAGGATGGAAGTGAGAGTACTCAAAAGAAAAAGAAAAGAAAAGTAGTGAAACAAGAAAAGGAGGAATCAGTGTTTGAAGTACCAGAAAACTTCAAGAAATATGAAGTTGATGACCGCAAAATTTTGGTACGAATGCCTAAGAGAGAGGCCATCATAGGAGAATCATATGATAATAAAGAAAAGACCAAGAAGATTGTAGTGACCATTGAAGAGAACGAAGAGAGATGCACATATATAGGAGATGACCTAAGTGCAAGAGAAGAAATGGAGCTCATAGCTCTATTAAGGGAATATAGGGATGTGTTTGCATGGCACTATAGAGACTTAAAAGGGGTAGATCCAAGAATTTGCTCTCATACTATCCCCATGACTGCTGATGCTAAGCCCACCAAACAGAAGCCCTACACATATAATGATACCTATGCAGCAAAAATAAAAGAAGAAATTGATAGGTTGATTGAAGCCGGATTCATCTATGAGATTGAGCATACCGAATGGGTGTCCCCCATTGTTGTGGTACCCAAGAAGAACGGGAAGTTGCGAGTGTGTATTAACCTTAAAAAAGTTAATGCCGCTACGATTAGAGATAGTTATCCACTTCCAATCACAGAACACCTTTTGGAGCGTGTTGCAGGCAAGGAAGTTTATAGCTTCCTTGATGGATTTTCAGGTTACAATCAAGTAGCTATTGCCCCAGAAGATCAACACAAAACAGCTTTTGCTACAGAGTGGGGAATCTTTGCATTTCGTGTGATGCCATTTGGGCTCACCAATGCACCTGCAACATTCCAAAGGCTCATGTGTCATGTCTTCAAAGAGTTCTTGCGAAAGAGCTTAGAAGTGTATGTGGATGATTTATGTGCTCATTCCCAAGAAAGAAGGGTTCACATCCCTGAGCTCAGACAAATCTTCAACAAGTGTAGAGAATATCGAGTGTGTCTAAACCCAGAAAAGTGTGTGTTTATGGTGCGTCAAGGTAAAATCTTAGGGCATATTGTTTCTAAGAATGGAATCTCAACAGATGAAGATAAGGTACGAGCCATAGCGGAACTACCAAGGCCAAGGAATGTTAAAGAGGTACAAGCCTTTATGGGCCATTGTGGATATTACCGTAGGTTTATCCACATGTACGCGATCATAGCTAGACCCCTTTATGCCTTGTTGTCTAATTTTGAGTGGAACGACGAATGCGAGAATTCTTTCAATGAACTGAAGAAACGTTTGTGCACAGCACCAATATTGACCACTCCTGATTGGAATAAGCCATTCCATGTCCATGTGGATGCATCCAATCATGCCATAGGATGTGTGCTAGCACAACCCACAGGTGAAGGGAATTTAGATTTGCCCATAGCATATGCTAGTAGACAACTAAACCCAGCCGAAAGAAATTATACCACAACCGAGCGAGAAGGGTTAGGCATGGTATATGCTGTAAAGAAGTTTAGACACTATTTATTGGCCAACAAGTTCAAGTTTTTCACTGATCATCAAGCTTTGTTATATTTGGTCAATAAACCTTGCAATACTGGACGCTTAGTAAGATGGTTCCTCTTACTAATGGAGTATGACTTTGAAGTTGTTGTCAGGAAAGGTAGAACCCACCTTCGGGCAGATCACCTTTCTCGCATTACTTCAGGAGAGTCACCACAAGGAGTGTCTGATGAACTACCTGATGCTTATCTGTTCAATTTGGAAGTTGTTCCTAAATGGGCAAATAAGTTGGTACCAGTCCTAACCTTCGGCCCTGCAAATAAGAATGTGAAAACATCACAAGAAGAAATTGTAAAATCACAAAAATATCACATATTGGCAGGAAGCATGTACAAACAAGATACTGAGGGTGTATTAGCTTGTTGTGTCGAGGATGATGAACATAGTAGTTGGTTGCAGCAAGCTCATGAGGGATTGCTAGGAAATCACTATTCTAAACAACGAACATTGCAGAATTTGAAACGTTTAGGAGTGTATTGGCCTAGCATGGACAAAGAAATACATGAGTGGATCAAGAATTGTCCAATGTGCAGAGAGAGACCACCAGTGGAGCATGCGACCCTTTATCAAGTATCATTAATTCCAGATTGGAGTGCTCCATTGGTAGAGTTTATGAGAACGGGAAGATTACCCAAAGAGGCCAGTCTAGCAAGAAGACGAAATATGGAGCAAGAGGCTCAAGGCTATGCCTTAGTAGGAGAGAACCTATACCGAAGAGGTAAAGATGGTTACTTAAGACTGTGCGTTCATGAATCAGACTATTTAAGGGTCTTAGAGACTGCACACAGTGGTGTTGCAGGTGGACATTTTGGTCCTGACCGAGTGATTAAGACCATTCTCTTCTCAGGACTTTGGTGGCCCACTCTTCATATGGATGCACATGCCTATGTGAAGAAATGTGACACATGCCAACGTGCACAATATCCAGTTAGAAAAGACGAGATGCCTTTGAGGCCAATGATGGGAGGGCGTGCATTTTCCAAATGGGGCATAGACTTCATAGGTCCTATTAATCCCCCTGCTAGAAACTCCCATGCAGAGTATATTATTGTAGCCACAGATTACCTTACCAAGTGGGTAGAAGTGAAAGCCACAACAAAGAATGATGCTCAAACAACGGCTAAGTTCTTATTCGAGAATGTGTTCACGAGATATGGACTACCAATAGAGTTAGTGAGCGATAGAGGCACACACTTCTTGAATGAAGTCATTGAAAATCTTCTCCAAGACTTCTTGGTGATACATAAGAAATCCGCCCCCTATCATCCACAAGCCAACGGACAAGCCGAGAGTACCAATAAGATCCTCTGTAACGTATTGACAAAACTGGTGAATAATAAACGCTCTGATTGGGACAAACAACTTCATCATGCTGTTTGGGCTTATCGAGTTGCCTACAAAACGGTACTCAACGCCACCCCATTTCAGATGGTCTTCGGACAGAACGCTGTGCTACCATTAGATTTCTTAATCCCTGCCTTAAAAGTAGCACAAGAGTATGAGTGGAATGGGCACGAATTGTCCTCTAGGATCTTTGATCTCGAACGCTTGGGTGAGACGAGGCTACGAGCGGCAGCAGGCATCTACGCTGCAAAGAAAAGGCAAAAGGCATACTTTGATGCACACATCAAGGATAAGGGATTGAAAGAGGGAGATCTAGTGTTGGTATACACACTAAAACAACATGCCCGTAAGTTGGAAAAAAGAGGATATGGACCCATGATCATTAATAGAATTTCCACTAGTGGTGCAGTTCAGTTGGCCACTCTAGAAGGAGATATCTTGCCAAACTATATTAGTGGCTGCAGAGTCAAGCTATATCAAGAACCTCTTACTGAGGATATGCTAATGAGACTCAACACTGCTAAGAAGCGAAAAGAAGAAGAGTTAAGAGTGAGAGAAGAAGCACAGGTAGAGGCCAGAGAGCGTATTAGGCGAAATAAGTTAAGGCGATTAGGCCTAGATGTCAACTCAAAAGCCCCAAAATATCACATGGATATGTGTCAAAAGTCAGGCATTGCGACTTCTCAGGTCATTGACCGAAGACCCTTTGTGACCATAGAGATAGGACAAGGGAAGGGTGCAAGGACGGTGAAAGCATTGATTGACTCAGGTGCAGCAAGTAGTGCAGTTAGACTTTCCTACTGCCAAGACTTGGGGTTGAACATCAATCCCATAGAAGCTTATCTCATAGGATTGGGAGGTGTGGAAACCCCTTGTTTGGGCGAGGTGGAACTTCCCATCTACCTTCAAGATGTTCCAATGAAAGTCAAAGCGCTAGTATGTCAAGATGAGAACCTTACAGAACCACTTGTCTTGGGTCAAGATTGGATCTATGACCATGCAGTTAACTTAAACCTAAGAAGTCAAATTCTTCAAGTTTGGGTACATGAACAATGCATTACATTAGAATTAGAGAACTGCATGCTCCTAGATCATGGCACCACACACTCTCTTAGTTCTTCCAAGACTAATCATATGAAAGAAGATGTTGTATGTGTCAAAAGCTCTATGATGCAGAAGGAGTCAATCGTGGAAGACCAGGTTCGAAGGCGGGTGGATCTTTCTTCTTCTCCAAAGACTCAAGTAGCCACAGTAGTGAGCCCACCACACAAGCAAACACAACCGTTCACGACAACTGCTACATCAAATAGAAAGACACCATTCGATAAAAAAGCGGTTCCGGGCATGAAGCAGATCTGGGTACGCAAAGGAGAGCAACCACCAGCCTTACCCCCACAAATCCCATCCATGCACACTAACCAGGCCAGAAGACGAAGGAAGCAGCTCAGACAAGCTCCATCACAAGATATCCAACAAGTTTGGGTGCCTAAGAAGTTAGCTGCAGCTCAACAAGGGCAATTACAGATGTGGGTACCTAAGAAGATCCTACACCCACAACAACCTTTGTTCTCCCACATGCAAAAGGTTTCAACAAAGAAGCCAAAAAGAGAAAAGGGTAAGAACCACGTACAGAGACCAAAGGAAGATCAAATCAGCTCTTCAACATTAGTAGGAAGACATGCAAAAAGGATATGGGTTTGGAAGCCAAAAGTGCAAGTAGCCTCCACCGAACCAAAGCATCAACCACACTGGATACCACAGTTCAGACAGCATCCAAAGAGAAAGACGCCTGAAGTGACCTCTACAGTGCCAAATGATGTTCTTAAATGGACTCCAATAAGGAGGATTACATCAGTTCGAGACTCAATGGATACCTCCACCAAGGTCAGCATCAACCTCCACAAATAACATCGAAAGCCTCGAACGAGCAACAACCATGTGCTCCTTGCACAACCCTGTCTTTTGCACCATTTAGGTCATGCATTTCCAAAGTATGCATTAATATAGGGCCACATTACACGGCCGTGCATAGACACACTGGAGAATCCCATGCACAAGAGCACAGTGACATATGTCGAACATTTCTATTGATACTAATTTTTGTGTTCTTGTTTTGTGATATCCTGTTCCTCTTTAAAAAAAAAAAAAAAAAAAAAAAGTGCGAGAGAGCTTGTTCCCAGGTTTGGCTTATGAAACATGAATGAGTCATGCTTAGTTGAAGGTGGAACTGTTGATTACTAGGCATTTATCAATTTGGATAAAAGTGTGTCTCGGCCAGCAGAATGAAGAGCTTGAAGGTCCGCAACTTGAGTGATGCTTAACTACTTCATGTACCAGAGCACCCAAGGAGATATCTGCACAAGGTAGTTCTGGAGGAGAAGACTCCTGCATATGGTGAGCTAAAGAGAATATGTGACACTCAGCTTGGTGTAGTTACCCGATGTTGCTTGCCAAGGAATATAAAGCAATTCAATTCTCAGTATTTCCTGAACCAGTATGGAACAGTAGCACTGGTGAATGGTCTATGTCAATCAGCATGGTAATCTCTTAGAAACCGGCACGTGTCCAATATTCCTCTGAGTGTCCATATAGGGAAGTGAACGTGCATGAGCCCAAGCTCAGAAATGCACATTGTTAGTGACAAATGTTGCTTTGAAAAGAGGAGAGGGGATCCACCACTCAAAAGATCTCATCAGTGGACAATCAACATGGACATTCATCAACAAGGTTCCATCCCAAAGGCCGAGTGTACAACACGAAGAGGCAAACATCCATCAACCTTCTCCATGGTAAGTATCTTTACTCTGGAAACACCATAACCATGATAGTTTAGGAAACCTCTTCGTCAGCATACCCTTGAGCACTTAGCTCAAGACCCGCAATTTTTGCACCATACTTCTTCCAATGCATTTTCCAAGTAAGCATGCGTAGGGCTACATTACAAGGCCGTGCACAAGGCACATACTTTTTTCAACCCAGGCACGAACACACTTACCCATCATTCATTATGGGTTATGAGTAGTTGGCATGAATGCTCTCAACATCATCTTTAAAAGAGCTAGCAGACATCATGGGAACAACATCCATATCTCGGAAGCAAATTGAAGCCAGTAGTTGCTCCAAATCACTCTTGACAACCTCTTCTGAGCAACTTGCAGTTTTGGAAGCTCACAACGACACATTCTTGCTGGAATCCAAGGAACCAGCTCATACAACGGATGGACACCACCTCTCAAAGCACTACACAGAACAGCCCTTCCAACAAGGGTCTGTCAGGGACGACAGACTCGAGAGGGGGGGGAGTGTTGAAGCTCAAAGTCAAGGACAAAGCATGGAAGCACATCAAAAGGTGGACACACGAGGAAAGGAAGTCAAGGACAAAGCATGGAAGCACATCAAAAGGTGGACACACGAGGAAAGGGAGCAAGTAGGGAGCTCCAAGAAGTGTATGTCAAATTTTCAGAAGAATCCCCTACAAAAATAGTGATTTTCATCACTAGAAACCATTGTAAATACCATTATCTATTTTTAGTAACTCCATTTTGTTCAAGCCGAGGAGTCCTCGAGCTTGAGGAGTATTAGAAGTACCATCGTACTAATTTTCATAATTTTTAGACTTCGTTTGAGCCCTCAAATAAGCCCTGGAACCTAATTTTTAACTAGGCCGGACACTAGGTCTGGACAGGGCCAAAACTAGTCAAAAAACTATAAAAAGAGCTAGAGAGCTCATTTTTGGGGTTAGCTTGTTAGAGAATAGAACTTTTGTAAGAGCACTCTTTTGCAATCTAAGCTTTCCATTGTTCCCCTCTTTGATCTTACTTTGTGCGCGTGTGTGTGTATGTGTGTGCATGTTTGTGTACTTTCACTCACGCACTTGTGCCTTCACTTGCTCGTGGTCTTCATACCGGTCCTCACGTCTCCGCGGATTGACAAGTAAAGGAGGTGGTGCTTACGCTTGAGCTACAACAGTTGTTCTAATGAATGTCACACGCTGATCTGAAACTATATGTGTACTGGCAGGATAAATCTCTTACTATCATTATCATCATGAGTGATCCACCTTCTTTCCATCTTTCTCTTTTAGATCTATTTCACATAGAGACACTCGAACAACCATAAAAATTACTATGTCTAAGCTTGTGTAGTCTAGTGGTTTGATGCCTTGAGTCTCTCGGAGGAAGTCCTGAGTTCAAGTCTTGGTTCGATATATCTATGAGTTCCTCAAAGATGGGTGCCTCTACCTTACGAGGTTGAATGTGTGAGTGTGTTTCTAATTCATTGTACTCTCCAAAAAAAACATAAGAATTATTGAAATTCCACCTGGAATTAACACAAGATAGATTGTTCCGCCCCTTCATGAATCGCATATAGGGTGAAATGATACTACATGATGCTGAATGTTTTCCACTACCCTGCCTTGTGTGAATACGTGAAACAAGAAGGAACAAAACAAAACTTCTGCTTCTCGAGACTATTTGAAATATAATCTTCATGCATAAAAATCATAAGCTTTCACGTGTCGAAGACTTCTGAGGTCCACCTAAAGGCAGCAAAAGAAGGTCACAACATTTTTGTTTCGTGTTTTGGGAGTTGGTTGAGATAGAGCCTCCGCCGTTGTGTGAATAATAATCGCCACATGGCATGCACCCAATGGTAGATGGCTGTAGATTGATGGTACCACCGCGCTTAGATTAGATTATGGACACCATCATTTGACACAAAAAGAAAGATGGATTTTGTAGCTTTTATTGGAGTAATCTTTGAGGTCATGTTGATAAGCATCTAATCTTCCGTAGCCACTCGTCGTCTCTATAAGGAATTCCTCATGCCAAGATATTTCCTTGTTTAAGTGTGCGTTTAAGATATCCTCTTCTCTTCTTAGACGTCTCTTACATGAGAGGGGGGGTGCATTACGCTTGACTAGGAATTGTTTCCCCATCTTCTAGAGCATCACATACTTTCTAGATTTGATCAACGGTTTAATAGTTAAACTCCCATGTACTCTATCACCATTGCCTTCCTTTTTACCGATGGAGCATTCCTTTATTGATGTACTCATAGAAGTGGAGTTACATTAAAAATGAGAGAACAATACATATCCTCAAAAAGTGGAAGAGGATTCCCACCATGTTGAATGCAAACAAGATTGGATCGTAGATAATCTTACTAGGGAGTACAAAGTTAAGAATGTATCTCTCTAGAGGCCTCCTTAATCAGGTTGCGGCATCTTAAGGCATCTTGGATCATTATAAGAGTGCATTTATTGTTGAAATAAGCTTCATTTAAATTGTTCAACATCTTCAATGTTTGAGGGCTTTTCGGCCCCTCAAGGGCTACCATTGTTGGTCAATTGGATCATTATATGAAGTGCATTTATTGTTGAGATAGTTGTTTCTGCGAGGTCTTTTTGACCCCTCAAGAGCTAGCATTGTTTGTCAATGGCTTTGACATAAAAGTATCAACTCAGATTTCATTTGTCTTCAAGAGATCAAAATCAGTGGTAAAGATTTTTTATAGAGACTTACTCCAATTTCTTCAGCTGATATATGGTTCATCACATCGCACCCACAAGGAAGTGGTCGCTTGATTATTGGCATCAAGCATAGTTAAATGCATAGATTTGAGGATACTCTTGAGGATCTTAACGAATCAGTGGGTTGTTTCCTCCTTTAAAAGCACCCTACAACTCACCATTGTTTCAATTTATGCATCCAATCTAGACATGGACAAAACTTGGCAATCATTGGACAATTTCACAAACTTGATCCTTTATAGAGACTTCAATATGGTGGAAGTTCAATGTGAGAAATGCGAACAAAGAGGGGTCATGATCAACGATCTTGAGAAGGTTGTTTGAGATGCGGTCAATGTTATTTTTTGCGGAATAATGGAATGTTATATAGATTTTAATGTCTTGGGGTTTTTAATGTGATTTGTGTTTTGATTTAGCAGGTGAAGACTCATGAGGGCGTGAATGCCCCATGGACTTATTCAGATATTTTTGAAGATATTTAGATGAATATTTAGAAGATAGTATTTTAGTTGTTTTTTGTAAAAATAATAGATCCCTTAAGAAGGGACGTTTTTGTAAAAATAGTAGATCAATTGAAAAGTGACAATTTTGTAAATAACGCATGTTTTGATAAATGCATGTTTTTCAAAGCACCACCATCATGTATCTTCTATTCATGATGTAATGAGAAATACCTGTAAATACACATGCTCTAATAGAAACATCCATCAGGCATGTGTGGGGAGATTATACCCAATCTGGTGTCAAGTCTCTTGTTTCTTTCTATTCTGTTTATGCTTTTGTGAGATTTCATTTCTATACTATCCTCTGCATACATACGTCTATGAGATCTGATCAACACTGGTATCAAAGCCAAGGTGCATCTGGGAGGGTGTACGTATGAGCATCCGATCATGATTCATGGTGTCTGCTTGTGAATTGGCAACCATCTCAACCATCCGATATAATCCTAGATTTTGATTCTATATAAAGCCATGGACCCTACCCATGATACCAAGGATTTTGGTACATCACCCCTACCCATGGTACCAATTGAGCAGAAATTAGAGCTTTTGTGGCATAAACTCCAACATGCTCAAAACGAGATAAAAGAAGATGATGCTACACTCCAACAAATATAGAGTGATGAAAAGAAACTAGTTAGGGTGGTGAAGGCCATTATCACTGCTCGACACATAGTCCAATATTGGTGCAAAAAAATTTTAATTTTCGTGATTCGATGGGCAAAAGGATGACCAATCTTTTCTTTCATGGCTTTCTCAATTTGATGACTTTTATTATGAAGAATCATATTCTAGAATTGAGAAAGTGAAATTTGTTACTAATTATTTGGTGGGTAAGGCCCAAGCCCAATTATGGTGGAATGTTTTATGCCATTGCATCCACCACGCCCCCACATGGACCGCATTTCAAGAAAATATTAAGGAGTCCTTCCTTCCGCCTTAGTTCCACTTACATGCTCATTGATCATGGACAATGTTTGGACGGAAAGAAGGAGATACTGTGTCGACCTACATTAAATGCTTTTGGCAACGACTACTATTATTCATTCACTTGAAATGATCCCTGAAGATACCTTGCAACGGAAGTATGAAGATGGTTTGGAGATGGGAATCCAAGCCAAGCTCAACACACTTCATTCCACGATCCTTATGAATCAATTTCTTTTTCACATGATGCTAAGAAGGAGTTTCAATCTATTACCAAGTCCATTCACTTACAACAAACATGCGAACATCAACAACTATTCAAGCCCAATTTTCCTTTCAAGCATCCTTTTATATTTTTTCCTTCTCCTACTTTTCAATGCCCTCCTACTTTTCAACACCTCCCTCAATCCAATTTCTCACAAGTACCCAAGACAACCCCCTTATACCCTACCAAACCTCTAACCCTTCAAACTACGATGATGGATGCTCAACAAAAGAGGCCCCGTATCACTTGTTGGCATTGTGGTAAGTTTGTTCATACTAAAGCTAAATATAGGTTTCAAACTTATGACATGAAGCATGTTGGGTCGCAAGTACAGAAGATGGAGGTGGTTCTTGAAGACAATCAACCTGATTGGACCAAAGAAGCACTATAAAAAGATCTATGTACCTTGGGTAATACAATTTCTATTCATTCTTTACTTTGCATGCAAGGTACTATTAATGGTAAAGTTGTTAATATTTTACATGATGATGGTAGTTCACATGATTTTATTTCTCATACACTTGTGCAAGATCTCCAATTAAACCTATTTCCTTCTATGTATAAAGTTAAGGCTGCATTTCAAGGAAAAAAGATATCATGTTACAAGTGAAGTGCATAATGTTCAGATTTGTATACGTTCATATGTAGATGAATGCATATTATTAATTGCTCCTTTGTAGTCCTATGATGTGAAACTTGGTATGCCTTTCATGATCATTATAGTCCATGCATTGATTATCATACACACACAAGTAGTTTTAAGTTTAAGAATCAAGATATTTCTTTGTTTGTAATGCATGAATTCCAACCATTTCCATTAATTAGTCATACTCAAGCAAAACATGCATTTAGGAAAGGATACAATTATGTATTGGTTTTGTCAATAACATAATTGACTATGCACATACATCATTTATGGCTTCTTATAAGGATTGTTTTATGGCTGATTTTTCTTCTAATCTACCACCTTCGAGGGGATCACTTGAGCATCGAATAGACTTAATTCCTGGTAGTTCTCCTCCCCATAAAGCATCTTATAGGCATGGGCCTTTACATCAATAAGAAATAGCTGATCAAGTTAAGGATCTATTCCACAAAGGACTTATAAGACCTAGTTCTTCTCCCTTTTGGAGCACATGTTCTTTTAGTGGAGAAAATTCCATTAGGCGTATGCTTAAGTTTGTATACCCACTTAGTGCCAATGGCCTTCTTGCCAAGACACAAGTCACATAGAGAAAAGGTACCATTTTTCATGATAGGATCATATTCAGATTCCATTACAGCCATCCAATGTTCAAACCTTTGTGCTTCATCAAACGAAACAGGCTCAGTCTCATCATACAGGCTAGAAGCAGCCATAACATAGCAATTTGATGGAAAATAGACACTATGAGAGCCTGATGGAGTAGGATATGATAGACATGCAATCTGCATCATAAATGCAATGATTTGCATCATCACACAAAACTTGTAAAGATTGAGAAGTTGCCTCATTAGGACCAGCACTAGACTTGTCCACTTGTAAAAAGATGCAACAAAGTATCATACATGTCTTTGGAGCTAACAGATGTCTCCTTCGTACATGAAAGTAAAGGCTGAATAGCATCTTCCACAAACACAACATCACGGCTAACCAAAATGTATTTAGTATGTGGATGATAGAGATGATAGCCTTTGCTTTCATAACTATACCCAACAAAAATACATTTCATTGATTTATCATCCATTTTTCTATGATGTTGTTTAGGCACTAATGCATATACCGAAAACCAAAAACACGCAGATGAGCAACAGATGGCTTAGGACCATGCCAAGCCTCATATGGAGTGATACACTATAGAGCTTTAGTGGGACACCTATTAAGTACATATGTTGCACACATAATAGCCTCAAGCCAAAAACTATGTGGTAAAGCCTGACTTTTGACCATACACTTCACCATCTCCATGAGTGACCTATTCTTTTGTTTAGCAACTCCATTCTATTGAGGTGTATATGGCACTGTACAATGATGTTTTATCCCATGTATAGCCAAAAATCCATTAAAGTCAGAAGACATATATTCCCCCCCTCGATCAGAATGGAGGGTGCCCATTCTACATGCTGACAAATTTTTAGCCAAAACCAAAAACTGTTTGAAGCACATAAACACTTCGGACTTTGCTTTCAATGGATATACCTAGAAAAGTCATCAATGAAATTCATGAAGTAAAGAGTTTGCAAAAGAGGGTGTCTACATAGGACCACATACATCACTATAAACAAGCTGCAATTTCTGTGTAGCTCGAACAAAACAATCTTTTTGGAATGAGGAATGCTGCATTTTGTCCAAAATACAGCCTTCACATACATCCAAGTTCCTCAAGTTTGCACAAAGAGGACACCATTTCAAATTTCTATAGGCATAGCAAACTAGAAAAATTCAGATGACCAAAGCATGCATGCCAAAAATTAACATCTAACATAGCCTGAGAATCATGTACTAAACATGCTAAATCATTCATAGATTTTTCATAATTTATGAGCTTATACAACCCACGAGATAAAATGCTAGAAGCAATAATCACGTCGCCATTTGACAGATCATAAACTCTACATCAGTCATCAACAAATTTTACGACCAAGCCAATCTTGGCTAAAGTTGAAACTCATAATAGATTCTTCTTGATCCATGCCACAAATAAAGCATCTAACAATGTAAAAGAACTACCATCAGTAGTAGTCAGAACGATCTTACCAACTCTTGTAACAGATAAGAGGACTTATTGTTGCATGTAACAGTATTCCTTGTAGGGGCAGGCTCGAGTGAAGAGAAGAAATTACGCTGCAAAGTAATATGTTTGGTCGCCCCACTATCAAAGCAATATGTACATCAGTCATCAATAGATTTTACAACCAAGCCAATCTTGGCTAAATCTGAAACTGATTATAGATTTTTCTTGATCCCTGGCACAAATAAAGCATCTGAGAATGTAAAAGAACTACCATCAATAGTAGTCAGAATGACCTTACCAACTCCCATAACAGATAAGAGGAGTTGTTGGTGCATGTAACAGTATTCCCTATAGGGCATGCTCGATTGAAGAGAACAAATTATGCTGCAAAGTAATATGTTTGGTCGCCCCATTATCAAAGTACCAAACATCTAACTCCAGACATGCACTGCTCATGAGAAGATGGGTCACAGCTGCAAACAGTAGTAAATGCCCATTCTTTATCTTGCACAAGATTATCACACTCTCTTTTCGGTGTCCAGATCTCTACAACAACCATTCTGGCCTCTTTCTCCTTTGCCTCTTTAGTATCCAATTTTGGACAGCTCTTAATGATATGATCATTTGCTTTATAGTATTTGCAAAACATTTTTTTTCTGATTTCTTCTCATCTTTGCCTTCCTTCTTCGATTGTGCAAAATTACCAGATCTCTACTTACTAGTAGATGAGCTGGATTTACCTTTGCTGTTATGACTAGCTAGGAAAGCTTGATCTACAACACGCATAATGGACCTATTCTACCTAGACTGATCTTCTTGCAATAGAACATAGAATAACTCCTCAAATGACAAGGAATTTGGATTGCCTTTCATCATCGAAGAGTAAAAGCAAAACTCTAATATGAAGTAAGTAGACCATTCAGAACGGTCTGTACAGATGAGTTATCTCGTATAACTTCATCAGTAGAAATCAACTGTTCCTTGAAGTCTTTGATCTTACTTAGAAAATTGTCCATAGAATCACCTTCATTCATATGCTCACTCTCCAACTGTTTTTGGAGTTAAGCACTATGAGCCTCATTCCTAGCTTGGTACAATGTGGTAAGTGTATCCCAAGCATCCTTAGCTATTTTGCAAGAGCAAATGTGAGGAATAATGGGATGTTTGATAGACAAGGCTATCAATGCATATGCCAATGAATTTTCTCCGCAGTAGGAGCAGTAGAAACCACAACACGAACAAGAATCTGAAGAATATTAGCATCTTCAATGCCATGTGCATTAGCTTCAATACCGATATTTGCAGGTGTAATAGGATGTTTTTCAACACCCTGCACAATGTTCCACATTCCTTTTTCAACCAATACATGTCACATCATATAAGCCCACAATGGGTAATTGGTATTGTCCAACTTATCCTCAACAACCAACTTATGGAATATATCACTACTTTTAGCCATGGCCACTTACTAAAATACCTTGATGCAGACAAATAATTGTCTCTAAAAATGTTGAACAGACTACCTTCACGAGTTCTACTAAACCTGTAGTAGACTTTGAGATGCTTATACTAGAGAACCGAAACTTGTATATATATCTTTGGCACAAAAAGATGAAATAGCCTACACAAGCATTGTGATAATGCATTCGGAAGCCAAAACGAGCTCAGATCATGATTTCGGCAGCACATAGCATAGCTTTTTTGATCTCCTACTCACGCTGCGTATGCTCACCAAATTTTGTGCGATTTTGAGACTCTGATTGGAGGGGTATCGACACCCTAGGTGAAGCAGCGACTTGCTCTAATACCAATTGTTGGAGTAGGACGTATGCAAAAGCACGTGAACGGCACAAGGAAGAAGGAGAAGCTTGGAGAACAACACACAGTATTGAATCTATTACCACTAGAATGTACAAAGACAAATGGCGCATTAGGGCTATAGGCATATATACAATCCAGGAGAGAAAACCCTCCTAAAGAGGGAAAAAGGTGTTCTAGTGGTCCTAGTGTGTTCACACACATCACTACCTAAATATATCAACAATTGAAGAATGGCATGTACCTCAATCTGTGAATGATGTACACTCTTTTCTAGGGTTAGCTAGTTTTTATAAAAATTTTGTAAAAGGTTTTACTTATTTAGCACTTCCACTCACATTATTATTAAAGAAAAAGTTAAAATTTGCATGGGGATTAGCACAACAAGAATCTTTTGAAAAAATCAAACATGCACTTTCTCATGCACCTATTTTGCAATTACCAGATTTTCATGCAGTTATAGATTCTAGTCGTTTAGGTGTAGGTTTTGTATTAATGCAAAATGATCATCCCATTGCATTTGAAAGTAGGAAACTTAAACCTTCTGAAAAGAATTACAATACATATGATAAGGAACTTTTAGCTATAGTGCATGCTTTAAAAATTTGGAAACATTACCTTATGGGTTCTAAAGTTATAATCAAAACAGACCAATATGCTATTAAGCATTTATTAAATCGCTGACTTCTGACAGACACATTAAATGGGCTTCATTCATACAAAATTTCAGCCAATGATTCAATATCAACCTAGCAAAGCTAATATTGTAGTTGATGCCCTTAGTTGTTTCCCATCCCAACAAACAAATAGTGTTTCAATCAATAATATTTTTGTTGAGCATATTCATTCATTTCATGACATGATTCCTACTAATGCATCTAATTTGTATTTTTCACAAACATGGAATGCTTTCAATAGTTCTACACCATCTAATGAGGATCACTACACTTTTCATAATGGATTCTTGTATTTTCAACACAAGTTATGCATCACACAAGGTTTTAAAGAATTTGTTATGAAAGATATGCATGAACCACCATATATGGGTCATAGAGGCATATAGAGTACTATTTCTAGATGTTAAAAAGTTTTGTTTTGGCCAAACATGGAAAAGTATATTTCACAGTATGTTTCCCATTGCATTGTATGTCAACATGTGAAACGACATCATGGTAAAGCATTTGGATTATTAATGCCAATTCCCATACCTAATGGACCATGGGAATAAATTTGTATGGATTTTATTACTGGTCTTCCTACAACTTCATCTCATAATGATATGATTTGGATAATTGTTGATAAGTTTAGTAAAGAAGTGTTTCTCATTCCTTGTAGAAAGACTCTTTCTCCACCTCAAACTGCTAAGTTATTTGTTAAATGTATTTTTATGCATCATGGTTTTCCAAAAGATATTCTTTTTTATATTGAGATATGTTGGAAATTTAGTAGGTCCATAACTAATATGACAAGTCCAAGTTCCATAGATCCAAGATCAACAACACAGATTCTAGCAATCTTCCAATATTGACAAAACATGAACATACCACATTTAATCATACAAATGATCAGATAAAGATAGAGAAAGATTAGACACCATGTGTAAAGTGTTACGTAAGCCACTCCTTACTCACACTATCAAATATACCAATGTTTGAATTTACAATGTGGGAGAAAAACTCTCAACCACTCTATGTGAACAAAAATAGATGGATGAGTGAATGTACAAATGTAACAGACATATTCAGATGTATGGATAGAAATCTGAATATACATGAGATGTGTGACCTAATAGGTTGTAGAAGAGTGTATATGAGTGATAGAAAGAGGAAGGATCAGTCTAAAACTGATAATCAGCAAACCCTCATCTGAACTTAGGCTATGTATGACCCTAAGTCAAACACGTGTGTGAAAAGATCACATACTTACAAAAGTAGCAAAGAATGCTAACAAGTTTGCTGTCAGAAATCCTCAAACTCATATGATCATGCCTTCTCGAACACCTCATCCAAATATGCATAAAGCACACATGTATTGACTCACTTGTACCTATGCGGAATAGGACTCCTCCTGATATGGATGCCACTTCCATATACTTCAAGTAGTACTTGTGTGCATAAAGAGAATATGTACCTGAATTCTTAACATAAGATGCAAATCTTATGTTAACCACCATCCAATGTATTTGAAGTAACCCGAAATCTTCATGTAGAAGACAATCTTCAAATGCATCATGTAGATGGCCGATCCACACTACCAAGCTGCTAATAGATAAGTCCTCTCCATAAGAAAGAGTGTGAGCACACTCTTCTTCTCCTAAGAAGAACTCCATAGCCGCTCCTCAACATGCTCCAAAATAGCACCATGGCTTACAAAGGAATTGGCTCAAGCATATCAATCAATTTGCTCATGCATGTAAAATGTTGCAAGGACACTAGTTGTAGCCCCAGTCTACCTTTCAAAGATTTTCTAGTCTATTCTTGACCTTGTTGTTGAATGATGTGAGTTTGTTGTATGGTTTCTAGTGTTAGTCAACCACCATACATAGAGAAATGGTTTACCCTTGAGATAGAGGGAGCTTCTCTCTTTGAAGCTTTTTATCTTGCTAATCAAACAACAATGTTGAAAAGTGATATGTATTGGAGATGAGGTGATCTCATTGGGAATCCCATTTTATATGACATCCTTCCAAGTTCTTATGTAAACCGTGAAAAACTTTATGAACTATTTGGACGTGTCTCACGTATAATTGACACTAAATCTAGATTTAATCTTGAAACATAAATCTTATATGAGTAATTGGTTTCTAAAGAATAGCGGTATACTTTTTGACCTCCATCAAGGCTCTTAAGATCGTGAGAGAGAGAGAGAGAGGGCTATCAAATATAATGAACGCGATGAGCAGAGCACTCGATGTCCCATATATAAATAGGTTTCTAAAAGCCTTGTATCCTTGTAAAGAAAAGTTATCAATCTCTCTCTTTAGAAGCCGATCACAATGGTCCTCACAATAAATACTCGTGGTAGTCCATCTAGTATCTATTATTTTAGTTGTCCAGTAGATATTTTCAATGATTGAAGCACAACTATGTATCAAAGGCTACTTGTTGGAAGTCACTTTGGCGGTGGGTGTTTGAGTATCTGTTAAAAGAATGCAGAAGATACAAATTACATAAATTGAACTCAAAAAAGACATTTCTAACTTGGAATAGCAAAGACATTACGACAAGGAGAAATAAAGAAAACAAAAGAATGAGGAGGAAGTACCACCAAGTACTTCCAAGTACAATGTACACTAAGTGCAATTGACTACAACAAAAACAATTCTTACAGATATAGATGCTTTAGGAGCATCTTCTTCTTCCTTGGTCACCTATGCAACCTTGCCTCAAGCCTCTCTCCAAGTGTAGAAGCAAAAGCTACAACATTTCCTTCACCATGAGCCTTGGAAGGGTCTCCTTGAAGGATGCATGGAAAGGTTGTCAATGAGATGTTTTTTTTAGGAAAATCCTGATAGGACAATAGAGAATATTTTCTTTTTGTTCCCTTGGGTTTGCTTGTGTCCCTCTTTCTAACTCTTTCCCTTCTTGTGCCTAAAGTGTCTTTGTTTTTCTCCATGCTCTCTTTCTCAATAGAAGCACACTTTTCTAATGCTCTATGTGTGCATGCTTACTTTTCTACATGCCTTGGGTTAACCACCCACTTCTTGACTACCCATTCCTTGGCATCATATTCTATCTTGAAATTTTATCCACCGGTTATCCAGTTATTTGTGATACTTAATTATTTTCTTACACCCAATGGATGTAAATAGGATTCTCATCCACATTGATTTCTACCTTGTCTTGTAATGACCCTCTCTTTTGTCCTATAGTGACCTTTGTATATGTAAACCAAAAACAAAAAAATGTAAAGGGGCACCTTTGCATAGCCAGTTTGACTATCATAAAGGTTCCATCCATATCAAAGTTGAAAAATTAAACTATTCTAATGGAAGGTTCTTGCAATAGGCCTTAAACCTCCAACACCATTCAAGGGAATCTAGATTTATGGGTAACTAGGATCGCCTCGTACACTAGATTTACGGGTAACTAGGGTTGCACTCTTTATGGACCTTTCGACACCAACCATATATGCCTATAACCATGATGGGTCACTTATCTTTGTACACTCTCTTGGTAATACATTCAGTTTTGTGTGTTGTGCTTCAAGCTTGTTCTTTTTCCTTGTGCTATTCATGTGCTTTCGTAGATCTCCAACTCTAACAATTGGTATCAAAGAAGGCCATTGCTTCATCTAGGGCATCATCTACACAAATCATAGTCTCAGAATTACATGAAATTTGGTGGGCATACGCAAGGTGATTAGGAGTTCAAAACAGCTTTGCTATGTGGTGTCAAAATCATGATCTCAACTCATTTTGGCCTTTGAATGCACTATTGTAGTACATATGCAAAAAATTTTATCTTTTTGTGCAAAATATATATATATTCTCTTTGGTTTTCCAGCATACTCAACTCAAAGTATGCTATAGGGTTAGCAAAAATTGACAAGGTAATTCTGTCCAGCTTCTTGAGATACAATTATTCTTTTACATGAGGGTATTTTAGTCCGTGGCCATGGCAGAAAGTAATGATGTATTTTGTATGTTGGGTGTTGAGGATAAGTTGGATGGTACCCATTATGCATTATGGGCTTATATGATGCATCCTATATTGGTTGCAAAAGGACTGTGGAATATTGTGCAAGGTGTTGAAAAACATCCTATTACACCTTCAAATACAAGTACTAAAGCTGATGCAGATGGCATTAAAGATGGTGATATTCTTTAGGTTCCTATTCGTATTGCGGTTTCTACTGCACATACTCTAGAGCTTCCTTGGGATGGTAGAGATGCTCAGGCACATGCATTTATAGCCTTATCTGTCAAACATGCCATTATTCCTCACATTTTCTCCTACAAAACAACAAAGGATGCTTGGGATACATTACCACTTTATACCAGGCAAGGAATGAGGCTCGTGTTGCTTACCTTCAGAAACAGTTGGAGATTAACCACATGAATGAAGGAGATTCGATGGATAGGTTTTTGAAAAAGATCAAAGATTTGAAGGAGCAGTTGATTTCTATTCATGAAGTCTTACCCGACATTCACTTGTGTAGACTGTTCTGAATGGTCTTCGGCATTCATATCATAGTTTTGATTCTACTCTTTAATTGATGTTGAAAGGCAATCCAAATGCCTTAACATTTGAGGAGTTAGTATCTATTCGATTCTAAGAAGATCAGCCTAGGCAGAACTGGTTCATTATGCATGTTGCAGATCAAGCTTTCTTGGCTAGTCAGAAGGGCAAAGGTAAATGGAGCTCTTCTACTAGTAAGCAAGAATTTGCTAATTTTGCACAATTAAAGAAGGATGACAGAGACGAGAAGAAAATAGAATAGTAGAAATTGTTTTGTATATACTATAAAGGAAATGATCATGTCATAAAGAGTTGTCCAAAACTGGCTGAAAAAAGTCAAAGAAGAAAGAGTTTGGAATGATTGCTGCAAAGGCCTCTATACCCAAAATAGAGTTTGTTAATCTTGTGTAGAATAAAGAATGGGCATTTTCTACTGTTTGCAGCTATGAACCATCTTTGCATGAACAATGTATATCCATAGTAGACTCATATTTTTGGTACTTTGATAGTGGGGCAACCAAAAATATTACCTCATAGTGTAGTTTCTTCACTTCACTTGAGCTTGCCCCTATATGGAATCATGTCACATGCACCAAAAACTCCTCTTATCCTATCATGGGAATTGGTAAGATCATTTTGACTACTATTGATGGTAGTTCTTTTACATTGTCAAATGCTTTATTTGGATCAAGAAAAATTTGTTATCAGTTTCAACATTAGGGAAGATTGGCTTGGTTGTGAAGTCTATTGATGAAAGATGTAGAGTTGATGATGTGTCAAATGGCAACATCATTACTGCGTCTAGCATTTTATGTCATGGGTTATAAGCTCATAGATTATGCAAAATCTATGAATGATTCAACATGTACAATTCAAGATTCTTAGGCTATTTCAGATGGAAAGCTTTGGCATACATGTGTTGGTCATCTAGATTGTGTTAGTTCGCTATGCCTACAAAAAACTGAAATGGTGTCCTCTTTGTCCAAACTTGAGGCACCTAGTAAACATGTCTCTAAAGTCTCTTTTTTGGGCAAAATGCAGTGTTACTCCTTCCCCTAAGATGGTTCAGTTTGAGCTACTCAGAAATTGCAGCTTGTTCACAATGATGTCTATGGTCCTATGAAGAGACCTTCTTTTGGAAACTATCTTTACTTCATGAGTTTGATTGATGATTTTTCTAGGCATGCATGGGTATATCCACTGAAAGAAAAGTCCAAAGTATTTATGTGCTTCAAACAATTTCTAGTTTTGGCTAAAAACATATCAACATGTAAAATGGGCACCCTCCATTCTGATGGAGGGGGTGAACATATGTCTTTTGATTTTAATGCATTTGTGGCTGAACATGGGATAAAACATGAGTGTATACTGTTGTATACACCTCAACAAAATCGGGGTTCTAAAAGGAAGAACATGTCACCCATGGCGATGGTGCGGTTATGGTAAAGACTTAGGCTTTATCACATAGTTTCTAGCTTGAGGTTGTTATGTGTGCAACATATGTACTTAATAGGTGTCCCACTAAAGCATTGCAGTCTATCACTCCATATGAGGCTGGGCATGGTCACAAGCCATCTATTGCTCACCTACGTGTATTTGGTTATCTAGCATATGCATTAGTGCCTGATCAACAACATAGGAAATTTGATGATAAAGCAATGAAATGTATTTATGTTGTGTACAATTTTGAAAGCAAAGGCCATCGTCTATATCATCCATAGATTAAACATAGTTTGGTTAGTTGTGATGTTTTTTTTTTGTGGAACATGCAATTCAACCATTACTTTCTTGTACTAAGGAGACATTAGTTAGCTCCAAAGATGTAGTTAGCTCCAAAGATGTAGTTAGCTCCAAAGATGTGTATGACACTTTTCTTCCTCTTTTCATAGGTGGGCAGTCTAGTGCTAGTCAAAATGAGGCATGTTTTCAACCTTTATAGGTTTCACGTGATGATGTAGATCATTCCATTTCTTATGCAAGTTTGCATGATGCACTTGTTGATGAGAGAACTGATATGGAGGAGGCAAAAACTATGCCCAAATGGCTAGTGTAGACTTTGCAATATAGAAAATTAGATGCACCTCTGTCATATTGTACCCGTCCAGGCTCTCATATTGCTTCTTTTGCATCAGATTGCTATGCTATGGCTGCCTCTAGTCTTTGTGATGAGAATGAGCTTTTTTTGTTTGATGAAGCACAAAATTAAAAAAATTGGATGGTTGCTATGCAATCAGAATATGATGCTATTGTGAAAAATGGTACCTAGTCTTTATGTGAATTGCCTCTTGGCAAGAAGGCCATTGGCACTAATTGTGTAATCAAGATAAAGGGTAAGCCTAATGGAATAGCTGACAAGTATAAGGCTAGGCTTGTTGCAAAGGGTTATGCTCAAGAAAGAGGCATTGATTTTGATGAGAACTTTGCTCTTACATGTCGAAATGACTACTGTTCGTATCATTGGTGCACGTAGAGCTCATCATGGTTGGAATATACATCAGTTGGACATTAAAACTAGATTTCTAAATGGTGACTTGCATGAAGAAGTGTATGTATTCAGCCAAGTGGCATTGTGCAGAAAGGGTATGAAAACAAAGTGTGCAGGTTGAAAACGGCATTATATGTTTTGAAGCAAGCACCACCCTACCTGATTGCACATGGTTTTGAGAATAGTCTAAGTGGGAGCACCTTATATGTTAAGCATGCAAATGATGTGCTTCTGATCATTTTTGTCTATGTTGATGACATGCTGCTCACTGGTCCTCATGAGAAGCATATTGCTGATTTTAAGGCTGATTTGCATGCCTCATTTGAGATGTCAAATTTGGGGTGTTCGTACCATTATTTGGGCATTCACTTTATGCAAGTTGATGGAAAAATAACTTTGCATCCAAGAAAATATATTGACACATTATTGTAGTGTTTTGCCCTTGAAGACTGCAAACCTATTGCCACTCCTATGGAAATAGTTTTACGATTGAGTCTTCATGATGTTGGAGACGCATTTGATGTTGTTCTCTATAAGAAAGCTATTGGATGCTTGATTTAATTATGCATTATTTATCCAAATATTGAGTTTTTTGTCTCACAAATGGATAGGTTTATGCATTGCCCAAGTTTCAAGTACTGGTAGGCAGTTAAGCGCATCTTTTGCTACTTGAGTGGTACCCGACTACTTGGATTGTTTTATCCCAAGGGTGGATCACTGCCACTAGATTTACATGCTTTTTGTGACTATGATTGGGCTATTGCCATGACACTCATGTGTCCGCTAGTGGTTTTTGCTTCATGATTGGTAGCTCCTACATATCTTGGTTGAGCAAGAAGCATCCTAATGTGGCCACTTCTAGTTGTGAGGCTGACTATAGGGTAGCTTTCACAATGTGTTTTGAGTGTGTGACTCAGATGCCTTTGGGTGTTGGTCAGTCTTTTGTCACCACCATCTTCACTGGTAGTCCGAGTGCATTGACTGTTGCAAGGAACCATGTGTTCCATGCTCGCACTAAGCACATTGTTGTGTATTATGTGAGGGAGAGGTTCTCTGTTGGAAAGATCAATTTGGCATATGTGCCCACACAGGAGAACATTGCAAACCGTTTCACAAAGGCTCTATCTAAGGAGAAGTTTGAAGCTTTTTGCAAAGCTTTGGGCTTACTTCATTTTGTGGATTGATTCCACATATCTTTCCATTTAATACATGAGTGCGAGCTCCTTGTTCACCGCATCACTCCTAGGTGGGGATTTGTTTATATATTTAGGTAGTGATGTGCGTGAACACATTAAGTCCATCAGGGCACTAGGAGGTTTTCTCCCCCCGATTTTTATTTTCACCTATGTACATTCTCTTGGTAATACCTTCACTATTGTGTGTTCTTCTCCATGCTTCTTCTTCTTCCTTGTGTTGTTCATGTGCTTCCGTAGACCTCAAACTGTAACAAAACATTTGTGAACCTCATGGAAACTGGTGCACCTAGTCAAACTAAACAAATTCCCACGGCCATCAAGATCTCCATCCCTGAGAGCATAAAGAAAACAAGATGATAGACACATCCCAATGTGAGAAGCCATGCATTTCTTTTAATTTCTCTAGTGAAAAAGTTGATTTCCCTACCCTCTCTCTCTTTGTCTATTTCTCTCTCTTTCTTTCTGTATTTCTCTCTCTCCCTCCCTCTCTCTCTCTCTCTCTTCCAATAGTAAAAAAATGGAAAATTTTAGAAATATATAAGAAAAATTACCAAAAAGTCCAAAAAAATATGGAGAAGATCAAATAGATGCAAACCTTCCTCGGTTTTTACTTGGGCATAAAAATTACATATAAAAAGGTTTAAAATGATGATTAAACCAAAAGACCAAGTAAATATAATTTCCGTGATCATATTCCATTCATAATACTATGAAAGAGGTTAGAAAATTACACAAAAAATGGGAGTTAGATCCTAATGTTGAAAGCCTAGGCCATAGGTGAACAAAACATCAGGCCTTAAATGTCATGAAAAATAACTTAGTGAATGGAAGGTGGTTAGGCCTTGATTCGCTAACCATTAACCAAATGAAGAAGTTATTTTTCTAGGGCATCTAGTTATACAACACCTAGATTGAGAAATTCACAAATTCTATAGGTACCTTCCCACCTAGGAAGTCACTTATAAAGGTCCTCAATTTCAAGTTTAGGACTTTGTAATAGAACCAAATATCCAATTGTATTTTGTGATTATGTTCTTCATTTAGGTAGGTACTCACAATGAGTTCCATATGCACTCATGTAACTAGCCACTTGGGAAGCCGAGTTTTGAGGGTATATGTTAAATGGTCATGGATCTTTTGAGAGGCAAATATATTTTGGGTTTCACATATATATTGAGATATGGAGACATAGATAGGGGAGGATATACAAATAATATGATAGGGAAATCAACACATCTCTATGTAGATTTGCATGAATCATTTGTCTTTATCCACATTTGATTAGTTGCCATGAAGCTTAGCAAACAATGTGCAAACATGTAGCACTCATTAGAGCTATTTTGGTGTCAAAAGGAGGCCTTTTATAGGAGAGAAAAAGAAATATTTCCAAAAAGGGTGAAGGCACTGTAATGTTGGATGTTTTTCAAAAATAATATGATATTTTGAAAATTGGACCAGAAGCACATATGATTTTAGGGAAAAGTGATTCAAGTATTGTCAGATGGAAGTTTCTAATGTGTTTTTGAAAGGGATCTATTTTGAAGGCGGCATGTTTTGGGCTCTGACATAGGCAAATTTGAAATTTCTTCATCATCTTCCCTATGTGGCTTTCACCTTGAGCATGTCCTCTACTTTTCAATACATCACTTCTTGATGCTATGCAAGCTCCATGGAATCCTCCTCTATCTCACAGACTTGCAACATCTCTGTTCTCTATTAGTATTCCAATCCCACTTAATGAGGATAAAGGGAATCAAATTCTTATCTCAAATGAGTCCCGGGTGTTGATGTAGCCACGGTGGGAGAAGTACAAGTGTGAGCTAATTATCTTCAAATGGTCATGGAAGGGCAAGACTAATGCCTTTAGGATCCAACAAGGAAAAAAAAAATTAAAGAATTCTTCCCGCAACATGTTTACATGCACAATGATCTGGTCATGATAACCGACCATGATAGAGGATTACCACCCCATAGTCCAAATTATGAGCCTGATTATAGTATCTATTTATTTTCTTTCCCTAATCTTATTTTTGTTTTCTTATAGATTAAATTCACATTGTTGATGTTTTTGAAGGTGTTCTTATGCCTTCACTATGTTTTCTTGAGAGAAATGTGCTTTTTAGATATGGCTATTTGTAGATGTGTATCCTTCCTTGTATGAGGAGTGCTAAACTGTTGAATGTATTATTGGATTCATAGATGTACTCCATGACCATCTGGTTAAGATGCAATATCATGGTAGAGCTAGATATGGCCTTGCAAAGCACAATATTTTCTTCTATGATAACGTCTAGTAGCTTGTGGATGAGCTTACATAAGGGGATACCCTTGGAAGTCCCTCTAGGAAGGCACTGGAGTAAATTGGGATGTCTAGCACTTGACAAATCTATAATGGAGGCAATCTATGGAAGATTATACAAAAATATACAAAGATCACTTCTTGCCACCATCTATACAAAAGTTAGATGATGCTTGATTGAAAGTGATGTGTGTAGATGTGAAAGGAGAAGCACACACACATGTACACACACACACAGACACACAAGGAAGAGAAGTAGAGATGGAACAATGGAGTATATCCTATTCATCAACAAGATTACAAGATTTCTATTCTCTCAATACAAGCCTTCTCCAAAATCAAGAACCCCAAAAATGAGATCTCTAGCTCCTTTTATAATTTTTAGGTAAGCTTTGGACGATTTCAAACCTAGTGTCTGAGATATTTAAAAATTAGGTTCTAACGCTGATTTGAGGGCTCAAATGGACTCCAAAAATTATGAAATTCAAAACATAGCTTCGATATAGACTCCTCAAGCTCTAACGCTCCTTGATCGATGTGCAAAAAATGGAGCAAATATTTACAAATGAAGGTTTTATACAATGTATTAGTATTGAAAATCACTAGTTTACAAAGAATTAAATGTTTTGTAGGATTTGAATTGTGGGCCTTTCTATCATGTGCTTCCCATCTTTGATGGCTACTCTGCTCACTACTTGCTATTCTACGTACTTTTCCCTACCCTCCAATGCTCCCCTCCCCCTTGTGTTTGTTGTCCCTAACAAAACTATGTGTCTCGGAGTGATTGGTGTAGTTTAGCACGATGTCAATGGATAAAGATCATTCTACAATGTGCATGTTATGGGCAAGGTCTTCTTCTAATTTTTGTTAGTCAGATTCACTTGGAGCATTTGGTTGTATATTTTTGTAATGCTCTGAAAGCTGAAGGGCTTCATAAGAAAACAGATGCAAGAGGTTTTTTGGATTTGAATTGAAGACTTTCAATGGTACTTCCAAAATCTAGTGGCAAACGTATCTTGCAAGGTTTGCTTGTAGCATGCTAAAAGATACTTCACTCGACAATGCTAGACATAGCATACCCTTACAGATGGCATTGTACTCATCTCATAAACTAGATACAAGTTGCATTTTTAAACCCTAGAGCATTAAATGTAATGATTTTATTTTCTTGAAAACCTTAAAAACTCTGAGTATCATATCGGATATCTTCACACACATTTGTGCAACAATATCATGCATTTTTTACAGTCATGGAATCCAATTGTGAATGGTTGTACTCATGTGTGCAATGGTGGGTGGCCTTTGTGGTGGTGCAAAATACAAGTCATTCAACCAATCACAATAATTTTTATTATTTTTCACTTTGATGGTGAAGGACTTCCAATTGCAAGGTTGAGAGACTAGGCCATACTAGGGGGTTATAAATAATGTGCATTGGGGTCTTGCTCCAATTTCATAATATTTTTGGATAATATTTAAGTAGTTGTGCATGCTAATTAGGTTAGAAAATGGTACCCCTTCTTGTTATTGTTGTTAAAGCATGTTGCAAAACTGGGTAGTTTTTGAGCAGTCTCCTTTATTTCAACAATGTATTTGCCTGATAACACAAAATAATGGTAATATTATAACTCGTTTGTTACGATGTTGCATCTAAGGGAAATCTATTGAAAGAATTTTTATTTTAAATCGTCTCTTTAGAAAGTGTGAAAGATCCAAATTTTCTAGAGGAGATACTTCACTCGACAGTGCCACACATAGCATACCCTTACAAATGGTGTTGTACTCATCTCATAAACTAGATCTAAGTTGCCTTTTCAAACCTTGGAGCATTAATATGTGGTGCTTTTGTTTTCTTGAAAACCTTAAAAGCTATAGTATCGAATATCTTCACACAACATTTGTGCAACAATATCATTCATTTTTTCGGTGGGTGGCCTTTGTGATAGTGAAAAATATGGGTAATTCCACCAATCACAAAAACTTTCATTACTTTTCACTTTGATGGTGAAGGACTTCCAATTGCAGTCTCTAGGGATTGGGCCATAGTATGGTTATAACTAATGTGCATCAGGGTCCTACTCCAAGTTAACAATTCTGGATAATCTTTAAGGAGTTGTGCACACCAATTAGGTTGGAAAATGGTACCCCTTCTTGCCATTGTTGGTAAGCCTTTTGACTCAAATTTTGTTGCAAAAGCGGGTAGTTTTTCAACAATCTGCTCTATTTTGACATTGTATTTGCCTAGTGACACAAAATAATGCTAACATCATAACTCATTTATTATGGTGGTGCATCTAGGGGAAATCAGTTGAAAGTATTTTGGCTTTAAAATCACCTCTTTAGAAAGTGTCAAAGATGCCTATTGCACTTCCACCCTAGTAGAGTGGGTTTTGCCAATGTCTTCAGTCTTCTTAACCCATGTAGCTCTTTCTAATTCGAGGTGTCCTGACCCTCTTTGGTATAGTTGGTTGTAGCTCATACTCCTCCTCAATTGGGATCTCAACCATTACGCATACACATACACATATAATACATATATACATGTATATAAAAATGCATACACAAATATACATATTTTACGTCTAGATCTTTAGGATTAGGCTTTTAGGGGTTTTACATATATATAATTCAATTAAATTTATATAAAAAAATAAAGAAAAAAATCTGAATATATAAATGAATATATATATAAAAAAGGGACAATTGTATAGATAGATAAATATGAAAAGAGCTAGTGTTTTAAATAAATAAATTAAATATATATAATTAAATAGATAAAAATAGGATTTTAGGGTTTTTTATCAAATTAAATGTATGTACACATACACATACACACACACACACTTATATATATATATATATATATATATATATATATATATATATATATATATATATATATATATATATATATATATATATATATATATATATATATATATATATATATATATATATATATATATATATATATATATATATATATATATATATATATATATATATACATATATATATATATATATATATATATATATATATATATATATATATATATATATATATACATATATATATATATATATATGTGTGTGTGTGTGTGTGTGTGTATATACACATATACACATATACACATACACATGTATATACACATGCATACACACATATATATGTTTTAGGTCTAGGTCTTTAGGATTAGGGTTTTAGGGTTTTTACACATGCATAACATATATACACACATACACATATAATACATATATACATGTATATACACATGCATAACAAAATATCCATATTTTAGGTCTACA